>PVLC010040305.1:0-13815 GCA_004027655.1 Graphiurus murinus
CCAGGCACTGGGACCAAGGGGGAAGGAAGGCATTAGTGCCTAGTGAGACAGTTTCCCTTTTGCAAGATGAAAACGTTTTGGAGACAGCCGGTGACGGTCACACAGGTGAATGTATTTTCCTGGACTGAGCTGCACGCTCAACAGGGTTAAGACGGTAGATTTTATGTTAGGCATATTTCACCACAATTCAAGAGATTTTTAGAAAACTGGTCTTGATGACTACATAGCAGGTGAAAAACACTTTTTTCAGAAGTTAGCTGGGTTCCCTCTGTGCAGACTAGAAAGGACCATTATGGGTAGAAGAGCTGCAGGACACCTTCTTTCTTTCTTTTTTTTTTTTTTTTTTTTTTTTTTTGCGGTACTAGGGATTGAACTCAGGGGCGTTCTACCTCTGAGCTATACCCCCAGCCCTATTTTTTATTCCTTATTTTGAAATCGGGTCTCACTAAGTTGCGGAGTGCCTCATTAGGTAGCTGAGGCTGGCCTCGAACCCAGATCCTCTGGTCTCAGCCTCCTGAATGCTGGGATTACAAGCATGCGCCACCACTCCCGGCTCGGCAGGACGCTTTCTGCGATCAGTGGGTCACACGGGGTCGGGGTACGAGGGCACGGGAGAAGTCAGGGGCCTCTTCCTGGAAGATGTTCTGTTACCTGTAGGTGACTCAGCCCAAGGAGCAAATACGAACTGCATGTGGAGGGGTCACGTTATTAGAGAGAGGAGAAGGGAAAGGGAGAGAAGGAAACACACATTCAAAGAAATTTGCATTTGAGGGCTGGTATTAAAATAAAAAATGGAGAGAAGAGACTTCAAGGGAGAAAAGGAAGTCACCAGATGTCCCCAGACTCCTCCTCCCTATTTAGTGAGTCCCCAGAGAAGGAAAGAGCACCTCAGTGTGACTGAACCCCAGGACAAGCTAGTTAAAACGCTCCGTGGGTCAAAGGTTCCACAGACTCATTCTTCCTACAACTGCAGCTTGAGACTGACCTTTTTTTTTTTTTTTTTTTTTTTGCTGTACTGGGGCTCGAACCCAGGGGCATTCTACCTCTGAGCTACACCCCCAGCCCAATTTTTTATTCTTTATTTTGAAACAGGGTCTCACTAAGTAGCTGAGGCTGGCCGCGAACCCGGATCCTCTGGTCTCAGCCTCCCAAGTACTGGGATTACAAGGGTGTGCCACCACCCCCGGTGAGACTGACCTTAGACACTTGAGAGCGTCCTTCCTAAATGTGGGTACTGTCCGCACGTCCTTTGGACGTAAGAATCAATGCAGAACTTCTAGACTTTCCAAAGGCCTAGTTTGGAGCCTCCACCCTCCTGACCTTCTTCCCATGGTGCTCCGTCTTCTGGAACCCCTCCTCCCAAGTGCTGCTCCATCCTCTCAGGACGACCTGGTCCACCACTCAGTGCGGTGCTCCAGGTGGTGCTCCAGGTACCCGGGCCCAGGAGCCATTTTACTTTATCTTTGCCCAAAGCTGCACTTCCCCCGTTAGGCTGGGGTGGAGTATATGCTGGGAAATACCCATCATCCCACCGGGCAGAGCCAGGCCAGAGCATAGAGATCCAGGTGGCCTAAGAAACCTAAGACAGAGTCCTTTCTCACTGTGACCCCTCACACCCAGCAGAGCAGCATCTTGGTACTGACTTCCTGGGGCTTTGAAGCTCACCGCGGTCCTCCCTCAGTCCTCCCCTCTCTCTTGCATGCATACATTCCTGCATGAGTATGCATAGTTCCCTAATCATTGACTCGAGGATGTTTGATAATTCTCAAATCCTCAGACAGAAACTTCTCTCCCTGAAGATAATCATCAGTCTTTGATGATGTTCTTAAGTCTGGTGGTGTGCCAGAGGTAAAATGCCCAGTAAGCAAACTTGCATCCCCATTGGTGTGTGTGTGTGTGTGTGTGTGTGTGTGTGTGTGTGTGTCCTCAGCGGAGAAAGAACTGGCCCACTACTCTGGTCCAGCTGGATATGGTGATGAACTTCCTGGGCCAACACCTGAACACCTGGGGCGTGGTCACAAGGTAAGAGACATGGGTCCCACACTGGACACGCCACATCAACCTCTGAGATGTCTTAGGTATTTCACCCTAGCGTTAAACTAAGGGACCAAGAGCCCTAGAACCAGACCACCTGAATTCAGATCCTGGATCCACCATGCACCAGCTACTTGACTGTGGGCAAATCCTTTCACCTGTCAACCTCAGATTGCTCACCTGTAAAGGGGAAACCATGTACCTACTCTTGGCTGGGACATCAGAATGGATTGATTCATGCAAAGCATTTGTAACAGTTGTTGGTATATTGTAATTGCTTAGTGAATGTTAGTATTAGCCATTTTTCGAATCATAGGTAATAATAAAAACAGTTGCCTCGCCAGGCATGGTGGGGTACACCTGTAATCCCAGTACTTAGAAGGCTGACAGGAGGACTGAAGTTTCAAGGCCAGTCTCAGCAACGTATTGAGGCCCTCAGCAACTTAGCAAGACCCTGTTTCAAAATAAAATAAAATAAAAACATAAAATAGTGCTGGGGGTGTAGCCCAGAGATAGAATGCCCCTGGAATCAATCCCCAGTTCTGAAAAAACAAACAAACCACCACCGCCACCAACAACAAAAAAAACCCAGTTGCCTCAAATTGTCTATTATTGAAGTTATCTTTCCTTATGAAGAGTAATAAAAATCAGAATCTCTACCATCTGAAAGCTCCCACACCAATAGCATTATCACCCTAGTTTTGAATAGTGCAAATCTAAAAGGATGTTTCTGAATTTCTCTTACCTATTTTGAGCCATACAAAAACCCTATCAAATAAGGCTTTATTCCCATACCGAGCAAACTTAACAATATTAAAAAAGCAACATTTGCAAGGCCCTTCTGCTTCACTGAGCCAACAAAATGGCACTCCTATTTTTTTTTACCTGGCCCATCAGCCCCTTTCCACGTTGCTCATCCAGCCTCACCTGTTCCAGCCACCTATTTCATACCCCCATGTCCTTCCTCTTCTCTCCAATCAGCGCCCACATCTCCCCTGCCCAGTGAGGCTTCCGCCAGAGCAACGCAGTTCCAGGGCAGCTGCATACCACCCTGGCCAGCACTCAGAAGAACCTATGCATCTTTCAAGGTCACGCTTGCAAGCGCACACCTAACCATGCTGCCAGCTCTCCCCGCCTGCTCCCCCGGGCTCTCAGTCTGGACTCTTCAGAAATCTGGGCTCGGTCAATGAATTCCTATCCCATCTTTCTCCTGGACTCTTGAGATGTCTGCAAGAAGCTGGCAACTGAGCAATGGCGTTAGAACAAAAGGAAGGTAACTGAATACCGCCATCTCTGATTCTTTTGTAGAGCACAAGGAGGTTTTTAGGCCAATGTGGTGTTCTCCTCCAAGTCTCAGTGGGAGACAGGGGTACAGCCCCAGGATTCCCTGGAGCCGAAAAGCAGATCGGAAGAGGCCACCCAAAGACAGAGACACTGGATGATAATGGACCAGGCTTGTGTGCGTGACCTGAGTATCATTATCATGCTCTGCACAGTCACACAGTCAGCTGGGAAGACCTGGTGACAAGTGGCTTTTTTTTTTTAATCTCTATTAACTCACAGCTCCAAATGGATTTTTAGTTTTAGTTATTAGCACCATGCTATCTAATTTAATTTTATTGTTGTTGGTTGTTTTTTTTTTTAGTACAATGTCCAAAATTTCTGAATCATTGGATTCAACCAACCACAAAATGAAGAAATTTGTTTTCTAAATTGCATCTGTGCAGAACACATCCAGACCTTTTTATTTTGTCGTCATTCTCTGAACAATGCAACATAAAAACTCTTTATATAGTATCTTTATGTAGAACTTACCTTCTATAAGGTATTATAAGTAGCTTAGAGATGATTTAAAGCATAGGAGGGAGACGGGCGAGGTGGCGCACGCTTGTAATCCCAGTATTTGGGAGGCTGAGACTGGAGGATCTGGGTTCGAGGCCAGCCTCAGCTACCTAGTGAGGCACTCTGCAACTTAGTGAGACCCTGTTTCGAAACAAAGAATAAAAAGAAATAGGACAGGGGGTATAGCTCGGAGGTAGAATGCCCCTGAGTTCAATCCCCTATACCGCAAAAAAAAAAAGCATAGGACGGTGTGTGTGCAGGTGAAATACAGACATGTCACCATTTTAAATAAGGGACTTGAGCTTCTGCAAATGCAGGTATCCAAAGAGGGTGGGGTCTGGAATCAATACCTGTGGACACATGTGTAACTCTACTGCACTGTGGCCGTGCACATGAATGCGACAGAGAGGGCATTGAGATGCTGAGAGAAACAAGTTAAGACTACAGGCTTGTAGCTCAGCAGTGCGGCTGGGGCATTCACAGAGCCTGACACCCTGCGTTCACTCCCCAGCACCACAACAAGGGAGAGAGAGGGAGAGAGGGAGGGAGAGAGAAGGGAAGAAAGGGAGAAAGGGAGGGAGGGAGGAAGAAAGGGAGGGAACAGGGACGGAATTTTTCAAGAACTTTAAAAGGTCCTAGAGATATTCTGATTTTAAAGTCCTCTAGAGAGAGATGGAGGGTGTGGGGGGGGGGGAAGACAGAAATCTTTTCCATTTCCCAGAAAATACCAAGACTAATCTCGTGCTCACAGACATGTCATAAACTGCAGTAAAATGTTGATAAACATGGAAGATTAGGCCCACACATTTCCTCCGAGATTATGTATTTTCCTATGTCAGAAACATTCCTGCCATGGGGTAGGCTGGCTTCTTGGCTGAGTCCTGGGCTAGAACAAATGGCCTGGAGGGACACAGGAGCCCTCCGCAACTGAAGGGGTCACCTGACGGCAGACAGCTGGATCCTCTCCCCTCTCCTTTGCATGCTCGTCCCGGTGGGCTGGGAGACGTTTGGCTGATTTCCTCAACCAACCATTTCTCAAATCCATACTATTTGGGTCTGTAAGTGGATTCTTATGTTAATCATGCCTGGTATCTTGGAAGGAAGTCCTACATCATAGATTCCCGGGCTGGGGGTCGCTGCAATGATCTAGGGGGGCAGTAGTAGCCTCCAGTACAATCGAGGGGGTGGCGAATATAAACAAGGGGGTGCTGGAAGCACCGAGGGGGGCACTGAGTAATGTTCTTTTTCCCCCAAAGGGAAAGTAAGCCAACTAGGTTGGGGATCTATGCTGGATTGGCAGGTAGTCATGTTTCCAAGCGTCTGTTTTTCTTTACAAAATGCAGAAGTATGGACAGCAGCAAAAAGGGCAGCACTCCGTACAGGCCCTGTTCCTGTTTCTGGGGCTCCGTAGATGTCCGCTCATTCAATTCCCCTGACAGTCCTGAGAGACGGGCAACCCTACTTCACAAATGTGGAAACTGAGGCATAACTCACCCAGAGCACAGATCTAAGCAGATCTGGCTCCAGAGTCCTGCCCGTGGGAGACTGCTCACCTTTGTGGTTATGCCTGCTAGGCGAGTCTTTGCTTTCATGGGCGGGGAGTTCCTTCCCGTAGCACCTACCCCCTCAGCTGAGCTCCGTTCCTAGCCCCGAGGACCCTACACCACGACATTCCCGCCAGAAACAGATCTCTCTCTTAGGGGAAGATGCTCACATAAACAGAGAAGTCGTCCTTAGCTCCAGAGTTGCTTTCCGTGGTTCCAGATACCTATGGCTAGCCAAGATCAGAAACCATGAAACGGAAAACTCCAGAAATAAACAACCCATCAGTTTTAAAAATTGCACCCCGTTCTGAGGAGCATGAGGAGATGGCATCCACACCGTCTGTGCTCTCCCACCCACCAGTCGCTTAGCAGCTGTCTCAGTGGTCAGACTGACGGTCCAGGCATCGCAGCGCCTGTGCTCAGGGGTTTCCAGGGTCCTAGGCATCTGCTGGGGATCTTGGGGTGCGTGCCCTGGGAATGGGGGCTGCTGTACACACCCTTGGTGCACACTACAAACTCTGCGAACACATTCTACGAGGAAAATCTAATAAGGTGACTCACTCACTGAGAACTTAAAACTCATGTCAACGAATAAAAAGTGCCAGGTTGGCCCGAGAGTATGATTGGAGTCGCCATTCTGCCCGGAAAAAGGACCCAGAAGGGCCAGCAGGAGAGGCCTGAGTCATTCTGAGGACGGGAAGGAGAGACTTCTCCAATCTGACTTTATGGCCCATGCTAGTCTTGGTCAGGAAACTTCCAGAATGCAACAGGGACCTCTAGGTCTAATCTAGAGGTGCGAGAACCTGTCATTTAAGAACCCCAGATGCTTTCTGCCAAAAGACTTCGGATGCCACTTTTGTCCTTTAAGAACTTTCTGAACATGAACTGACAAACCTCAATCATCTGATGGGGACTCTTGTGCCGATTTGATCATCAGCTCAGTGTTTCCCATTTCATTGATTAGTGAAACCCAGGGAAAACCCGAATATACCAACCTGTCCTTAATTCTAGACTTCCTCTGCTCTTAGTTACTTACTTTGAGTTGACTACGGGCAACACCTCTGGGTGCGGGCCATGATGCTAGTAGCAGTTGATGAAGTTTGATTCAGTCACCTTTCCCCGTCCCTCAGCCTGGAAGTTTCCCCAAACCCCATCCTGGAGTGGAGTGGGGAGGTGGAGATTTGACACTTGCTCCACCATCTTGCGAGTAGACTTTTCTCTCTCTCTCTCTCTCTTTTTTTTTTTTGTGGCACTGGGGACTGAACCCAAGGGCATTCTATCTCTGAGCTACATCCCCAGCCCTATTTATTTATTTATCTATTAATTAATTAATGTTACTTTGAAACAGAATCTCACTAGGTTGATCAGAGTCTCACTACTTGCTGAGGCTGTCCTCGAACCTGCGATCCTCCTGTCTCAGTCTCCCAAGTACTGGGATTATAAGCATGTGCCACCACACCCGACTCTCTCTTTTGCAAATCCCTCATTTTAGTGATTGTCATACTGTGCTTTGGGGCAAAAAAGGCCAGGATCTGCAACACTGGGAAGCAGGAAATTGTTATAGAGACATATCGTGCATTATCTCCACCACACAAACATCACCATCTGGAGGGGTCCAGGAGAAAGGCAGAGTCCTTTCACTGAAGGTCACTTGATACAGGCCAGGCAGACCCCTCTTCTTACAGGCCTGACCACTACATAAGTCCAAATCTGACCCAAAGCATGGTTTGAGGCTGCAGGAGGCAGGCAGCATAGCATACCAGCCAGAAACCACTGTGTCTGGATTCAAATTCTACCTCAACTATTTCTTATCCTGTAACCCTGGGCGACATCCTAGACCTTTCTAAGCTCAATGGCTTCTCCACAGGATGGAATAAAACCAGCCCCTACCCATAGAGTGTTAGGAGGAATTCAGATTTTGCAATAGAGGCATTTCCAGGTGCCTGGAACAACTAATCACATGATTTACGGTACCTTTTATAATTACTACTGGGAGCAAAACCCTGAGTACTACTTTTAGATCTGCAGATGTTCTTTTACTCATTATTTTTCCTCTTTCCAGCACCCCCTTAGGCACAGGGGAGATATGGTAAGCTGTCTTATTTCATGGTATTGCTTGCAGACACATGGAAAGTTCAAAGTCTGAGCTAGGAGCATGGCCCAGGGTGTGTTAACAGTCACCAATTTGTTAAATGCATAGTACCCCAGAGGTACTGGCCAGAACCTAGGTAGATCAAAAATCAATCTGTCATTAGTCACAAAGGTAAACAATATTTTGCTATTATCAATAAGTTGCCAAGAAAAATTTCAGGAAGAGCATAATGTCAGAGGATCCCAATTTTTTCTTCTCTTCTCTTCTTTTCTTTTCTTTGCTATTCGTACTAGAGGCTAAACCCAGGGGCATTCTACCTCTGAGCTATATCCCCTGCCCTATTTTATTTATTTTGAAACAAGTGTCTTGTGCTGAGGACTTGCCAAATTGCTAAGGCTAGCCTCTAACCTACAATCCTCCTGTCTCAGCTTCCCAAGTGCAGGGATGATGTGCATGCACCCTGGCCACAATCTTTTGCTTGTACTCCCTCTCTCAACTATTCCACTGACCATCCAAATCAATGAGTTTTGCCCTTTGAGATCACAGCATTGCCTCAGAGTAACTTAATAGAAATCAGGAATATAATTAGTGGCTGCATAAAAACAATATTCAAATCTATGTACTAACTCTGAAAACTGGCTCTCAAATCTTCTCTGCCTCATTTAAAAGCCGATACCCTCAAAATAAGCCCAATTCACAGGCTTGCCAACATTTTAAAATTATACACACAAATGTGTCCTTCAGAGTGAGTTAAGAACCGGTGAGTTAAGTATGTCAGCCTGCTATTTTAAGGAAAGAAGGTGGCCATCAGATCTACTGGCCCAGTGGCTCTATCAAGCACCCGGCCTGCTGGGATTTTGGGCTTTACTTCCTGAAATAACAGGAACTTTTTGCTATCATCACTTCCTGCACAAAGTCAACTACATAATTATTTTTGAAAGTCAAGAAAAGCACCACAAGTATGCTTAAAGCTCCCCAAATGGCAAGGTCTAACTGCGACTCAACATCTCTTTTTTTCTCCCAAGATGTAGAAAATCACATGCCGCAACCCTGTGTATCTTAAAACGTTCATCTGGGTTGAAAAGTTCAGCATGATTAACTTCTCCAACTTCTGCAGCAGATCTGTTGATTTTGGCCCCGTTTGAGGGACTCTTGTTTATTTGCTCATAAAATATCTCTGGAAGGATGGCCAATGTTTAGGGTCTTTCCACTAAATCATACTGGAGAAATGGTAAGTGATTTTTCTGTTTTGTTTTTACTTCAGTCACTGGTCAAAGAACGATTATCTCCAAATATTCAAAATCTTTCCCTTAAGCTGCAGTTGGTCTTTGTCAGAATGCTATCTAGACCTCTCACTGACTTAAGCATGTCTTTTCCAGGTAAGGCTTTAATAAAGTAATTATATTTTTCTCTGCCTGGTAATACATCCTCCAACTGGACTTTTTTTTACTGCAGTTCCCATCATGAAAGCTGATAAAGAGACAGGGAGAGTCTTCTGAGAGGTGTGGGAAAGGAACATGTTATAGAAAGGAGAGGGAAATAGTCAGAAAAAAAGTGGAAGTTTGGAGTTTATAATGTCCCAGCTGCTATTTAGAATGTGAGGACTTTGAGCCGGGCGTGGTGGCGCACATTTGTAATCCCAGTATTTGGGAGGCTGAGACTGGAGGATCCGGGTTCGCGGCCAGCCTCAGCTACCTAGTGAGGCACTCCGCAACTTAGTGAGACCCCGTTTCAAAATAAAGAATAAAAAATAGGGGCTGAGGGTATAGCTCGGAGGTAGAATGCCCCTAAGTTCAATCCCCAGTACCAAAAAAAAAAAAAAAAGAATGTGAGGACTTTGTGTCTACGTGTTGCGGTAACCCTATGAAATGGGTCCTGATTCTCATTTCATAGCTGTGGAGAAGAGCACAGATGGGTCAAGCACCTGGATCAGGTTCACACAGCAGTGTGGCACCCACCCAGGAATGGAATGAGAACTTCTGTTGACCGGCTTATACTTGGCTTATTAAATAAATCCAAAGACATTTCCATAGTTTGACCCTTAAGAGTCCCCCCAAAGCCCATGGGTTAAAGCTTGGGAGGTGGTGGAGCCTTTAAAAGGCGGGGCCTAGCGAGAGGTCCTTAGGTCATTGGGGGCGTGTCTTGGAAGGTGACTGCAGGCTCCCAGCCCCTCCCCTTCCTCTTTCTGCTCCCCAGCTCAGGATGTAAGTGGATTCTCTCTGCCTGGCACTTCCATCATACCACAACTCACCACAGGCCTATAAGCAACAGGTCTTCCTGATCACGAGTGGAAACCTCTAAAACTATGATACTAAGTAAACCAGAACTTATACGTTAATTTTTTTTTTTTTTTGTGGTACTGGGGATTGAACTCAGGGGCATTCTACCTCCGAGCTACATCCCCAACCCTATTTTTCATTCTTTATTTTGAAACAGGGTCTCACTAAGTTGCGGAGTGCCTCACTAGGTAGCTGAGGCTGACCTCGAACCCAGATCCTCCGGTCTCAGCCTCCCAAATGCTGGGATTAAAAGCGTGCCCCACCACACCCGGCTACTTATACGTTAATTATCTCAGGTGTTTTGTGATCCCGGTGGAAAGCTGACTAATAAAGGGGCTGAAAACACCAGGAATGGCAAGACATATATCAGGCAAAACCAGAGGGAGAAAGATACTCAATTTTAGGTTACTCAGGTCAGCTATGTGTGCTCATGGTAGCCAAATCTCTGAACATTTTAAAGTAAGTCGGCTTTATATGATTACTGAGTTTCTTTTTTGTTTGGGTACTGGTGTTTGAACTCAGGGGTATTCTACCACTGAAGTACACCCCCAGCCCTTTTTACTCTTTTTTTTGAAACAGAGTCTTGCTAAGTTGCTGAGGCTGGCCTGCAATTCTCCTTTCTTACCCTCCCAAGCACTGGGATTACAGGTGTGCACCACCATGCCCAGCTTTGAGTTTCGTTTTTTAACACTCAGCATGCCACTCCGATCCTGAAGCCCAAAGCTGCATGGTCCCACCTTGGCCTGGAGCAGCCCATGTCACACCCGCTTCATTTCTGCTCAGGACAAAGGGCTCCTTCGACACCCGATGGAAATCATCCATCAGTGGTCTCCAAATACCTAGCAACAAAAACTGATGGTACAGCCTTCTGACTTCTGTCTTTCCTAGGAACGATGTGATAAAAGAAAGAAATGGAAGGATCGTGGATTGGATGTGTTAGAATGACTCATCAGCCGACACAGCCTAAGTCAATCTGCAGCACTTAAGTACTGATATTTATAACCCTGAGAGAGTGTGGTAAAAGTCCCAGAGGAATACGGAACAATGGCAGTGGAGAAGAGATGGTAAAATGTCATGCATTGCCTTTCAGTCAAGGAGGCTGGGAATTCCTCAAGACAATCCCAAAGTGGCCCCACCTTGTGATTAGTTTATGGCTGTCTGAGTGACGGTCACTAGAAGTGCTTTGTGTTTTAGTACTAGTTTTGCAGGTAATGCTATCTTGGAGACTTGGTGGATGGATTTGATATAGTTTGGATCTGGAATATCCGCTCAAAGGCCCACGTATTCAAGGCTTGGTCCTCAGCTAGCGCTCTTGGGAGGTGGTGGAACCTTTGAGAGGTAGGACACAGTGTAAAGCCCCACCAAAGTGAGCCTCCCCAAAGACCCCAAAGCATCCTAGTACTTGAGCGGCTGAGAAGGGAGGATGGCAGGTTCATGGGCAGCCTTAGCAATTTAGAGAGACCTTCAGCAACTTAGTGAGACCCTGTTTTCAAATAAAAACATAAAATAGGGCTGCGGGGTGTAGCTCAGAGGTAGAATACTTCTGGGTTAAACCCCCAGTACCACAAACAAACAAACAAAACAACAAAAACCCTAAAAGCAGCAGAGCAACTGATCATGGACAGAAACCGTGAGCCAAAGCAAACCTTTCCTTCTTATAAGTTGTTTATCTCAGATCTTTTGTCACAGTAACACAAAGCTGACTAACACAGACCCCCAGGGTGTCCTTCCATGGACTAGGTTGGACTTAGAATGTGCTGAGCAGTACAGGCTCGGATTCAACCCTCAGTGACTGGCCAGTCAGCGTGAGTGACCAGTGAGTGACCTCTGTTGAACCATGCTCTGCCACCCACAGATGCTGCTGATTTCTTATGAGAATGCCTTTCCCCGTTTAAAAAAAAAATAATAAAGATACAAATTCTGTTCTTTTCCTTTATAGAAGGAAAGGAGCCCATAATATCACATGCTCCTATGTGTCCGTTTATCGAGGAACCAACTCCCGTTCCCTCATGTACACATTCATTCATCAAATATTTGCAGAGCAGCACCTGCTCCCTGTTAGGCAAACAGAGGCAGGAGAATTGCAGTATTGACTGGTAGGGTGGGTGGTGAGATAAGGACCTAATAACCAGAACAGGAAAAGTGTACTTGGGACCTGACTCACGCCGGTCCTGACAAAGTGCCAATCAAGAGCCGGTGGACAGACCCGGTCATGGCGGGAAAGGCTCAGAAAGGCGGGCGTGATGGGTCCATGCCACTAAATGGGGCTCGAGAGACAGGTTTTTAGTGGTTGATAAAGGTTTTCCGCACACACTGTGCAGAGAAACCCCTGGTTCTTGGGGAGCAGAGGGTCCAGGAAAGCCGGGGCGGGGCCGCAGGGAGGTACCTTGCAGTCGCAGCCGATTAGCTTGCCGCACTCCTCGCAGGTGTTGGCGTAGAGTGTGTCGAAGCAGGCCACGCAGTGCGGGTTCTCCTCCCTCAGGATGTACTTCTTGCCAAAGAGGGATTCGTTGCAATGGTGGCAGTCAAAGCGCTCCGTCATGTTGACCCCGGGCTTCTCGGCAACCTATCACGCAGAAGAGAAAACCCAGGTCTCAGAGAGAGCTCTCCACACGCCGGGCCTACAACGCCATTAACTGGGCTCTGTCTGTGCCTGTCATCTTTAGCCATGAGTGGCTTTTTCCTCTGGGTCAATTATTGAAACTTGTCATTTCGATGCTCATAATTTTCAATGATGCACTTTTTTTTTTTATTATTATCAGTAGGGGCAGTTTGGTGTTTAGATGCATTCCACTCCTTTAACAGTGTCCACTACGGTTATTGGATCAGAATGTCAGAGACTGGTAGGCATCAGGGCCTCTATATCTTCCAACATGTGACCTGCCATACCTCTTCCCTTTCTCCCTGTCCCCAAAATAGAAAGGCAGGCACAGAAACAATATGCCCATTTCTATAAAAAGATTTTTTCCCTTTATGATTCATGAATTTGAATAGGAAGAAACCACAGTGGTCAAGGGGAGGGAGATGGGACCCGGGAAATCTGCTCTTAGATGCCAAGAGACTCTGCCTTTCACCTGAATGTTGCATTGGGAAGTCCAATCTGCCCTTGCACAAGACACTACCAGAGTCCCTCAGACACAGCCGTTTCTCCCAGCTGAAAGGATTCTCCTCCTTCCGTTGCCCAGGTAACCAGGATGCAGAATAATGAGAAAGGCTCTCATCCAGGAACAAGGATTATCACACGGTCAGAAATGCAGTGGCCACAGTCAACAGCTCGCCAGGCGACACCTGGGGCCTTGCAGAGAGGGACAAGAATGTGTCCCCATGCCAGACACGCTGAATTTTTCCAAGATGAGTATACAGCGTGTAGGAACGGAAAGGGACGAACGGGGGTGGAAGAGCGAAGCAGCCTCTCCTCCCCTCCCGTCCCCGTGTGACTAGTCCTATAAAACCATGTTAAAATGATCCCAGATAGAAAAAAGTCTCCTCTGGAAATACCGTGGCGGTGTGGACACATTGTTAGGCCCCGCCAAGGGCATTAAAAATGCAGAGTCGATTTTCTTTAGGAAAATGTTCTCAAGTGGCAATAATTAGTTTGCTAGAAGCGCACATTTTTTATCAGTTGCTAAACAGGCTCACAGATTGGCGACGTGACGGTGAGCCACGTTTCACAAACTCTAAGCAAACTCAACTCGACTTCCAGTCATTTCAACCCATTTGAGGGTGAAATCCCGGAATTAGAGCCTCTGTTGCAAATAAAATATTGCTGGTCTGGTGTATGATTACAGCGAATCTGATAGTGCTTATTAATTTTATCCTTGTGTGTACACAAGGTCCTGACAACTGTAAGCAGAGAAATGAACATCATTCAAGTGTCCCTACTTGCTTTTTTTTTTTTTCTGTGTTTATGGAATAATTTTCTTCCGAGCACATTAAACATGCAGCTGGACACATGTGGCAAGACCCGTCCTTCTAAATTGCTCTTCCCGGAGTTCAAGAAAATGTTGTCTGGACGTTCTTGTGA
>PVLC010040306.1:0-13907 GCA_004027655.1 Graphiurus murinus
TGTCTCACTCCGTCGCCATCTTCCCGGAAGTCTCCATATATTTTAAAAGCAATACCAATTGTCTAATATTTCAATATGTCCCTCTGCCACTAGACATACTATTAATTAGAATTTGAAGAGAAATATGAGGATGGTCACTTTGCAAAAGCAAGAAGCCATCATTTGTACTGAGAAAAAAAATCTATTGCCATTAGTAAAGAATGGTTGGACAAAATTATTATTGAATTTTTCTTTCTAAGAACTCTGCTGCTCAAAGCTTCCTTTTTAAATAGAATTAGTTTTCTTATATTCAATGGTTATTTGTTCTTGTTCTTAATTTAACAAGTGGGTAAATTGGAGATTTTGCAGTTATCAAAAGACGACAACTGTCACAAGAACCACGTCAACTAAAAGAAATTGTTTCTCATTTGGATGTGGTATTCAACTGATTTTGGGTAGTCAGTGGCCTTGAATAGTAAAAAAGATCTTGGCATTTACATGGGTATGATATGCAAGTCACAAATGAGTAATTAAGACAGGTTACTTTAAGCTGGGTGCAGTGGTACATGCTTGTAATCCCAGTACTTGGGAGGCTGAGACAAAAGAATCTCAAGTTTGAGGCCAGCCTCAGCAAGTGGTAAGATTCTCAGCTACCTAGTGGAGCCCCTGTTAAGAAAAAAAAAATTTAAAAAGGACTGGGGCTATAATTCAGAGGTAGAATATTCCTGAGTTCAATCCCCTGTACAAAAAATGTTAGTATCATCCAAAAACACCCCTTCAGAAATGTGTGAAATAATATTTCACTCAATATATGGGTACCATGGTCTAATCAAGTTGACACAGAAGAATAACTATCACAATTACCCCTTAATATTTGTATTATTCTTTGTTAGTCAAAAGAACTCTGCATTGTAGGCAAACATAAACAATAGGGTCAGAGAAATTTCGTTCTGAATATGAGTTCTGCTAACTTTTCGCTGTAGGATTTGGGCAACTGACTTCACCTCTTGGAATCTCATGTCTTCATCTGTATAACAAGCATAATAATATCCAATTATAAGGGTGGTCGTGGAGAACTGAATATGATGATATGCATAAAGTATCCATCTCCCTGCTGGGCTCTGAGCTATGTTTTTAGCACTAATAGTTTCTCCTTTTTCTTGAATGCAATGAAATTGAGTCAGGTCCCATGCACTTGGGCTCCAGGCATCTATGTGTACAGGAATCCTAATTTCTAGGTCCCAGTAAATTTACAGAGTATGTCAATGCTGTTCACATTGTGTGGTAGGCATGGAGTAAAAATTGGACTTTTGAATGGTGGGGCATGTAGAGTTGGGTATCAATGCTTTTTTTCTTGGCTCTGTCCAAACTGGTCAAGTGAAACTTTATGGTTCTCAAGGAAAATCTTTAAAAAAAATTGCAGATTTGCCATTGGTTTCAATTTGGCAAATTCATCCAATGTGTAAATTTCTTTTTTATTTTTGGTTCTTGTTTATTGTTATTATTTTACTTATTTTTGTGCTTTTATTATTGCATTGTACTTATACATTATAGTGAGGTTCATGTGATACAAACATATATGCACACAGCTCTTAGTGTATTTCTTTTTTTTTTTTGCGGTACTGGGGATTGAACTCAGGGGCATTCTACCTCCGAGCTACACCCCCAGCCCTATTTTTTATTCTTTATTTTGAAACCGAGTCTCACTAAGTTGCAGAGTGCCTCACTAAGTAGCTGAGGCTGGCCATGAACCCAGATCCTCCGGTCTCAGCCTCCCGAATGCTGGGATTACAGATTACAAGCATGTGCCACCATGCCCGGCTCTCTTAGTGTATTTCCCTCCGCAACCTACCACACTACCCACACCCTCCTCATACATGCTAGTGAAACCAGCAGTATCACCTTTATTGCTAAAGTGTTATTTGACTGTGTCCTTCTGCTTTCCTTTTCCTCCTCTTCACCTCCCTCCCCCAATCTGCTGCTATTCTACTGGTCTCTCCACATTTATTCCACGTCCATTATGTTTCTTATTTTCTCTCTAGTTTTCACATATGAGAGGAAACATTCAACCCTTGACTTTCTGAGACTGACTGATCTTGCTTGGCATAATATTCTCTAGTTCCATCCATTTTCCTGCAAAAAAAAATGTAATTTTGTTCTTCTTTATGGCTGAGTAAAATTCCATTGTTTGTATACACCACATTTTCCTTATCCATTCTTCTGTTGATAGGCACCTAGGTTGATTCCATAATTTGACTATTGTGAGTTGTGCTGCTCTAAACCATGGGTATACATGTGTCCCTTGCATATTCCAATGAAAATGCACAGAAGAGAAACTCAAAGAACAATTTGACCTGCCCCCAGTTTGTAGGAAGCTCAAGAAATTCTACATCATTCCTAAAGATCCATTTCAAGACAGGCTTTCAGGATGGGAATTGCTTAATAATTTATTACTATAGTTTTTATCTATGGTTTAATTTTTCTTTATATCCTTTATGCATGTTAGAAAGTAGGTATATGTAATATAATTTGTAAGTATTCTATGGAAATGGAAAAGATGCACTGCATCTCAAGTAAACTTTGGGAGTTAATTCTATAAGTCTTATTCTCCTATTTTCTTGACAAATCACTGAGCTCCACTCAGTGCAGATACTAAATCTTAGTCACCTTTGTACTCCAAAGTCTAAAATAAGTCTTGGTGAGTGGGGTGTGGTGTGCATGCCTGTAATCCCAGTACTTGGGAGGCTGAGAAAGGAAGATCACAAGTTTGAGGACAGACTTAGCATCTTAGAGAGACCTTCAGCAACTTAGCAAGAGCCTTTTCAAAATGAAAAGGTCTGGGCCCTGTTTAAAAATAAAGAATAAAAAAATAGGGCTGGGAGTGCAACTCAGAGGTAGAATGCCCCGGGGTTCCATCCCCAGTACCACACATACATATACACACACACATACACACACACACACAAAAAAAAAAAAAAAAGGGAAGAGAGAGAGAGAGAGAGAGAGAGAGAGAGAGAGAGAGAGAGAGAGAGAGAGAGAGGAAAAAGTTCTGGGGATGCTCAGAGGTAGAATGCCCCTGGGTTCATTCCCCAGTACCAATAAAAAAAGACAATATTAAAGATATCAACTAACTATTCTTAGTACTACTGATTCCTAAGGTCTTAAAAAAATTCCTTATAGCCAAAAAGCTCTTTAAAAGTGATTCTTAAATTTCAAAATCTGTGTTTTCTCAAAATGTACCATAGGTCAGATTATAGAGAACTAAATGTACTTAATTGGGAACAAAGGCACTGTTTTGTTGAGGTTACTCAAGTCTTTACATATATTATCTCATTTAATTCTGACAACCATCTTTTGGAGGAAAAATTGTTATTCTGGTTTATCAATGAGGAAATTGAAGACCAGAGAAGTAAAATCATCTACTTCCATTTACAGCAATGTGGCAATGCAATGAACAGGGCAGTTGTACTGCTTTGCCCTTTCTCAGGATGTACAAAGGCCTTCTCCTGGATAACAGAAAGGCCTGGTGTGAAGAGGTCATATCTCATAGGCATGTACCTCTGGTTCTCCAACCAGAATCCCATCTCTAGGTGCAGGGAAGGCATTGTTCTCTGTGGTGCCTTACTCCGGGTGCCCCATTACCTTCCCTCAAGGATGCCCTTTCTTCCTGCTTTGGGAAGGGGACTAGGCAGGCCCTGTGTTCTGTAGCTCAGCAAGTATGTAGCATAGGGTGGGAGGTAAAGATCCCAGCTTCCAACCAATCAGATGGATCCAATTTCTATGAGGTTCGTGGGGAAGATAAAATGTCCTAGCACTCACTACTCCTACAAATTCCCTTCAGCAATCTCCTAGATTTATGGTCTTGACTTTCAGAAGTGCTTAAAGGTTACAGTCACCGTCTCTGTTTGCCTGCTTCTTATGACTCTGGGGTTATGACTTTTACGTACAGGGAATGTGGTGTGGTGGCCATGAAAATGTGCATGGGGACCTTCTGTGTATGGGACTGACAGCCAGCTATTGTTTGGAATCCATCACCGTATCCGTGCCAAAGCCACGCTTCCCACCGGCTGCTCCCAGATGATGACAGAGTGTGTCAGGGACACTGAGAGGGGACTGATCCTGCCAGTGGAGAACTTCCTGAGGAGTGATTTGAGCTGAAGGACTTCCCATTGGTCTATTTCGAATCTTAAAGGTTTTTTTAATAGGCTGAACGTTTTCCTATGAAGCTCTCCTTTTTTCCTTCTCTTTCACAGGGATCAAAACAGAATTATCTTGAGATTTTTCCTGCCTCCACTGGCACACTCCCCTTCTCCTTAACAGATGCTTCCCCAAATACATATTTTTTTTTCATCTACATGATCTTGAATTGGCCAAAATTTTAATATTGTAAATAGGAAAAATGCCATTCACTATCCAGCTATGTAAGTCATGAGTTGCGATTTTAGAATATTTGATTCAGTACCAGATATCTGAAAACAAGACATTATTTCTGGGGGAAGGAGAAGGAGCCTGAAATCAATAGAACATTTAAAGAAAAATATATCAGTCTAGATTATTGAGGTAATTCTCCAGCTCACTTCACCTATATAAGTGGAAATGACACAATAAAAGAAGAGGATTTATTTGTGACTATGATCCTAGCTTCATGACTCCCGGATTTATTTCTTTCCCTAACAATGGTCATAATACATTCTTTATCTCTCCAAATTATGATTTCTGAATGAGAAAAATATAAAATTACTTCACTATACCAAGACCAAAGTCCTATCACTCCCATTTTGCAGATGATGAAACTAAGACTGAGAAAGAAGAGTTTAACTTGCCCAGGTTAACCTAAGTAGGAAACAATAGAAGCAAAACTCGGATAAAACAGTGGGTGGCTAGGTAAGTCTCTGCTCTTTTCATCTACTTAGAACTACATCCAGTAATCTTTACAGTGCTTATAATTATTAATTTTATAGATTTATACACTTGGAATTAAAAATAACACTTTGTCTAAACCCATTTTTAACTGTGCATGGGTATTTTCTTTTAGTGGAGGGAAGCATCTTATTCGGCAGTTTTAGTTTATTTTTCATTGGGTGCTTTACTGAGCCTCATCAAATGTATTTGCTTTGCAGATCCACCGTGGATTAATCCTGAATAAGTAATTTGGAAATGTTTTTATTCATTTCTATGGAAACCATCTATTTGGATTTTCATATATCAAGATCATAGAGATTTGTCCCAGTCCAATTGCAATCTTAGTTACAGCAGCGCCGGCTTACACATTAAGGGCAGAGCTTCGCTCTGATGGCCCTTCAGAAATCTGTAACTGGTGTGGAACACTAGAACTAGCAGAATGTGCCTTATGAGGTCCTGTGAGTAAGGCTTCTACAGATTAGTGGAATCTTTCTTGATGAAGCAAGGCCCCTGGAAGTTATTAACATGATCTGCCTCTGCTACAAACTTCTCACTTCTCACACAGCCCTCTTCCTCAAATGCTTGTTCTGGCATTTTAAAGGGTCAAATTTGAATCCAAGAATCTAATTTATATCTGAGAGAATGGTTACCAAATATATTTTTTGACTTTTTAGTCCCCAAACGGGGATTTTTCTTTTTCTTTTTTCTTTTGGTATTTGGGGATTGAACCCAGAGGAATTCTAACTCCAAGCTACTCCCCCAGCTCTATCTTATTTTTTAGTTTGAAACAATGTCTAACAAAGTTGGTGAGGGCTTTACTAAGTTGCTGAGTCTATCCTTGAACCTTTGATCCTCATGTTTCCACCTCCCAAGTACTAGGATTACAGGTGTGTGCCACCACACCCAGCTCAAATGCGGATTTTTCAAAGGAACAATATCTTCTTTCAACAGACAACCCCTATCTTTTCATTGTCAGAATATATCTTCTTCCTCTAACATCACTTTATACCTCCCCTTTCTCCCTCCCTCGCTTTTTGGGCCCTGGTGTCTCTTTTATTCTCTAGATTGCCGAGAAGGTTGTGTGTTGGTGAGAGGATAGATATTGGAGACCATGCGTTGCAGGCCTCCTGGAGACTATGAAGAGTTTTTAAAGAAGAATACATGGTATGGAATTGGCTGAAGGTCTTAAGAATCATATTGACATTTAAGCCATAGATAAAAATCCTGAGAGAATTTGTAATACATATACTCTTCATCTATCTTTTTTTCTTTCAAGTCAAACAATTTTTGTACAAAACCATTTCTTAAAACAATTATGTTATTTTCAAAACATTTTATGTTTTAATTATTCCAACTAATGGTTAATCTAGAGAACACATTTTTGACTTGTTAAAGCTTACGATGTTTATATTATAGTAATATATGCATATCATGTTTATAGCAGCACAATTCATAATAGCTAAATTATGGTACCAACCTAGGTGTCCATCAACAGAAGAATGGATTACAACATTATGGGATATACACACAATGGAATTCTACTCAACAATAAAGAACAAAATTATGTCATTTGCAGGAAAATGGATGGATCTGGAGAATATTATATTGTTATATTAGCCAGTCACAGAAAGTGAAGGGTCATAGGTTTTCTCTCACATGCAGAAGCTTAGGTAGTAATTGGGATACAGGAAGGACTTTAGATAATGGAGTAGAAATTCTAGTAGAGTGAGGGAGTGGTCTAGTGGGGAGGGAGGGAGAATTAAGGAAGGAAGGAAACACTTCCATTGACAGTATGTGCATATGTGAGAATACCAATGTCAGTCTCAACACCCTGTATGAGGCACGGGGGCATGCGGAAGGAGCCGGGGGAAAACTCACCAAGTGCTTTGTGCATGTGTGTCACCATCACTAGGAACTGCATTATGATGTGAGACTATACCCACCAATAATGTATAAAAATTATGATGTTTATCTCTAGAAATTTGGAACATTTTAACCCCATTTATCACTCTCTCACTACCTTTTGGATAACTTCTGTTATACATCTTAGTGGTTGATGTATTTTAAATTTTATAAGAATTTACAATTATTTTAAATGGTCAATATTAATTTACAGTTACATATGTACTTTTCCCTGCACGTGTTCTTCATTCTCTACTGTTTTTTTGCCATATTTCCATCTGTGAATAATTTTCCTTTAGTCTGAAAAATCTCCCTTTGGTATTTCTTTTAATGCAGAACTTCTGTTAATGAACTCCTTCCGTTTTTGTTTGTTGAAATTGTCTTTTGTTGGTTTTCAGTTATGAGAGAATATTTTCTCCAGCTACAGAATTCTGGGATGGCTTTTTTTTTTTTCTTTCAGCACTTTAACAGTATTATTCTAATGTATCTGGCTTCTATCATTTCTGTTGGGAAATACTTTGAAAGCCACATTGTTGCTCTTTTGAAAAAAATGTGAGTTTTTTCTAGTTACTTTTAAGAACCTTTTCATTGGTTTTCAGGAATTTTGTTGTACTTTTACATAGTACATTTCAGGACTGTATTGTGGTTTTATCTTTATCCTTCTTTGAGCTTCTTGAATCTGTGTGTCAATATTATTTAGTGGCTTTGGGAAATTTTTGGCAAAATCTCTTACAATACTACTTTCTTATATTCTCTTCTCTTTCTCTAACTATAATGCTACATTTTGAGCATATGCTAGAAGTCTCTTTCACTTTAATCGGTGTTCTCATATTATGTTCTCTCTGCACTTTCATTTTGTTTATTTTCTATCAATTCCTCTATTATACCAATCCTGCTTTCTGCTGTCTCTAACTGCTATTAATGTCATTTGCTGAACTCTAAATTTAAGATATTTCTTTTTTTTTTTTGCAGTACTGGGAGTTGAACTCAGGGGCATTCTACCTCCGAGCTACACCCCAGCCCTATTTTTTATTCTTTATTTTGAAACCGAGTCTCACTAAGTTGCGGAGTGTCTCACTAGGTAGCTGAGGCTGGCCATGAACCGGGATCCTCCGGTCTCAGCCTCCCAAATGCTGGGATTACAAGCGTGCACCACCACGCCGGGCTTAAATTTAAGATATTTCTATGTTTAAGTTCTAGATAACTATTTGATTCTTTAAAAGAAACAGATTCTATTTCTGTGATGCAATTATCCATCCTTTCACTACTTTGATCTACTGTTCCTATACATCATTAACAGATTGATAACATTTATGTACTTATTTGTAACTTAAAATTCTGCATCAACTAACTCTTTGTTCTTACATGAAGTTACTTGTATTGGGGAGGGATGAGGAGAGAGGTGGGAACCAGAGGGAGACACACAGTGAATGCTGGGTGCAAGTAGAGTTTCAACAATGCATGTAATTACAAGGCACCAAGAAAAAAAAGAAATAATAAAATCTGGATTAGCAGATTTTTCTATTTTGATTCTCTGTTTTATCCTATTGATTATAGATCATACCATGTATTTTTTCATGTCTAATAATTTTTAGTTGAATACAGTGCTTTATGTATGAAAGAACTCTAGGCTCCATAATGATTTTTATGTTCCATCAGACACAGAACAGATGGCAGATAGAGTGAAGAGGTGATCTTTTTGATTCAATCAGGGATTGGTTTGGTAGTTTGAGTCAACCTACCCTTGGATCATCCCTATCCCTAGGATAGGTCTCCTCAAAATGTGGCAGAGTCTAGTTCTTGTCTCCTTAGCCATGAAGTCTGCAGGGCATCCAGAATTTCCCCTTCAGATGTTTTCAGCTCAACACATTATCTTCCCAACTTATAGAACTTTAAAATTTCAGCACCATCTCAGCAACATGCACGGGGAGTGGGAGGGAGCAGTGTAGGATCCGTAGGGAAACAACAAGTGCTGTGTACATGTATGCTTCTGTCACTGAACCTCATTATGGCGTGTAATTACAACGCACCAATAAAAGTATATTAAAAATTTTTGAATGTCTCAAGGCCATGAGTGGCCCTGCTTTTTGAAGGGCCACTCCCAACCCCAGAGCTCCAAAAGTTTCCTTTGGAGAAAGCTGGCTGCATGTTTAAGACTCCTTAAACTTTCATTTTCATCAGTCTAGGTCTTTGGGACAGCTAAAGTTGTGATGGTTTCTCTTTCCCATAGCATGATCAACTTATGGCCAGAACTAGAAAATGTCCTCACAAAACTAAAATCACTGGGTGTCACCAGCTTAGCTTAGAGCATTGCTCCCCTCAGGGATGTTGACAGACCTGGCCCCACTTGTTTCCACAACTCTCTAAGGACTTATAATATTTAAAAAATGACATGCCTTCGTGAAGTGGAAGTGCTGGCCTGCTGTGGACTGCTTTAGTCCATCTGGACATGCAAGTCCTGGCCCTCATGTGTTCTTTTCCATTTATACCTCCATCCTATACACTAATCTGGGGATCATTATGGTCATACTTTTGATCAAGAACTTTTCCATATGAAAGTGGCTTAGTTATTATTTACAGTGTTTTGGGGAATCAACTTACAAACATTAATGGGAGGAAAAAATTCCATTTATTTTCTACCTAGTCCAAGGGCTAATGTCATATACTTCCTTTGCCACAGTCTTCCTTGATTCCCCTAGTTGGACATAAGTTCTTCCCTTCTGGGAACTCCCACAGCACTTTGTCTGTAGGCTTTGTCACATTTACCATACACTATGTTACCCAAGCCTATTTATATTCTTCACAGGGAACATCAAAGAGCTTTGCTGGTAGTAGAAAGAAAAAATGAATAAAAGCTGGTAGCATGATACCTGGGGATACCAAGAGAGCTATCACATACTCATCCACACTGTTTGTGAAGAGAATGCCAGAAGAACAATATTTCTTGAGCTGGGGCCAGAGTTACACTGGTGCTATCCCATTTGCATATTGAGGCAAAGATTTTCCTAATAGTGGGGTTAAATTCCATCTTTCACAGCTATGAAATCAGAGAAATGAAGTTAATATGACAAAGGAAATTGGCTCGCACATACTTTTAGACCTTTGTATCAAAGGCTATAGGGGGTTTGTTATGTTAGTGGCATTCAGAATTGAGAAAATCCACATATGACTTAAATTGTCAAAATTACGGGTATAAAATTTCTCAGTCAAAAATTGTCTCTGCTATTCCATGGATTCTAAAAACTCTAAAATCAACCCCCATCCATTTATCGTGCTCTACTGTGAGCAATATCCATGAGGAAACACAACACTTCAGGCACTGCCAATTAGTTAAAAGAAGGCATGAATATAAGTCATTATCAATATAGGGAAATATGTAACAAGAGCTATATGAATAGAACAAAGAGTAAATATTCTTAGGATTTTGAGGAGACGAGACCATCCTGGGGGTGGTCTAGTCAGAGACCTGGATTGTATCTTGCCATGGGACCTCATGGAGCTTATTTAGCCATGGGGATCTGGGCTGTAAAATTCTTTCTTTTCTTTGTTTCCTTTGAGTTGTATTCACATGGCCATTCATGTTGGAAGGGAAATGAACAAATTTAATGTAGCATCTCATCTCAGATGGATTTAATAGTCTGAATTGCTTTTAATAAAAACTTGTAAGGCAAGTAAGGAATTTCCTGTCAAATTGTCTTACTGCCATCTGGCCTGAAGTGGGATCTTGGTGGTCCAAGCCCATTCATAAGGACGGTACAACTTACCACAACTATGCTGGAAGAGGCCCGAGGTGGGTGGGGATGCAGCATTTCTCATTAGACATGTTAAATGGTGAAATGGGCCAGGGATGAACCAAATAAGTAATATCTCTGGAGAGACAGAACTTTTATACATTTCAAAGTGTTATTGTGAAATAATGGCAGTAGTTAGGTCGAACACAAATTGTGGAGTGAAATTGGTGGGAAGGGCAAACAAAGAACACATAAGAATGTTGTTTGATGGTTATCTGTGACCTGAGTGCCCATGTTTGATGCTCATTCATCAGACCATGCAATTATTTAAGATGATTATAAAACCGCCTTATCACCTGGAACCATGTTTGTAAAATGTTGAAAATTTAAGATGCCCAGGTATAAATTCAGTTGAACAGAATGTAGAAAGTACTAATGAAAAAGACCAGGAAGAGCTCAGACCTTAAAAGATTAAAATTGTGCTGGATGGCGGAATAGAAGCAATTTTCTTAGCCAGGCATGGTGGTATCTGCCTGTAATCTTAGTACTTGGGGGGCCGAGAGAGGAAGATCATAGGTTCGAAGCCAGCCTCAGCAACTTAGCAAGGCCCTGTTTTCAAAATAAAAAATAAAATAGGATTAGGATTATAGCCCAGAGGCAGAATGTGCCCAGGCTCAATCCCCAATGCCACACACACACATATATATAACTACTATACAATGTAGTTTTCTTTTGTTCCTTTGGCTTGCCCATATATTCTAAATTATATCAGTAACTTTTTAAAACTAGTACTTTTAATCAACAAATATTTTATGGCTTTGTGGTGGACTTGTAGACATATCATTGGATCTATTAAGAGATCTTTTAGTGTGTAAGACATAAAATCTTACATGTACTATGGAATGAATAATGTGTAAGAGAGACATGGGAAGTTGGATGAAAAATATCCACGATAGACTGTTGTGATCATGATGGCTTAATGAAGGCAGTAGAGATGGAACTGGACCTTGAAGGACAGGATTTTAGTAGGTAGTACTGAGCATGAAATGGCATTGTCTGTGGAGAAAATGAACAACAAAAGGAAAAAGATGAAAAAGCACAGCTGTGCTGTAGAACAGCGAAGATTCACATTACTTAGTGAACAGAGGAGTGAAGAAAAATGTGACCTGCCAGTGAAGTTTGAGGCCAGGATTTAAGGGATCTTGCATGCGTGATTAAAAGTTGGGCTTAGTCATTATATCATAACAGCTGGTATATTTTACAAGGTGCAATGTGTTCTCATATACTTTACATCTGGTCTTCATAATACGTTGAAGAAGAGATTATCACCCCATACATGCATGACAAAACTGAAGTTAGAGAAACTAAATGACCCTCCAATATCACAGAGCAAGTTATCTCTCTGCCCTGTTATACTTCCTAGTTGCTAATTCACATCAACAATATAGCAGTCATCATAATGTATCATGATTGCTCACCTTTTCTTCCAGGACATTCTAATTGTAGATGAAAAACGCAGCCACCAGGAAATCCTACAAGATTTCAAATGATTAGTTAAAGAAATTTCTTTGTAGACAGCTGAGTATTATGTTTAGAAAATGGCTTTAGTGTAAAGCCTTGGTATGAATCCTGGCTCTGCTATCTATAAGTAGTTTAACCTTATCAAAGAGGTTATACTCTTCCTGAATGTCAGACATGCTTTACTTTCAACATATGGGATGACACCACAATAAGGCTCTTGCCAGATCTTAACACCATAATATTGGACTTCTTAGTCTCCGTAACTGTGGGTCAATACGTGTTCATTATAAATTACCTAGTCCAATATATTCTGTTATAGCAGCATGAATGAACTAATACTATCTCCATTAAGACATCCTAACCAGTACTTGGTAAATCTGTATACAGAGCAGCAGTCTACAGTTATAGCTACACAAACCAAACATACTATGTAGTTATACTTTTTCTTCTCATGCTGACCTTTCTTCTTCTCATTGCCATTCTATTTTCTATCATGGATTCAATGTGCTTCTAAGTCAGGCTTGATCAGTGGTGATCAGACTCTTCTATGGGAACTTGGTCTATGAAAATACTTGTCAGCTGAGCATGGTGGTGTATGCCTGCAATCCAAGCTACTTTGGAGGCAGAGTCAGAAGGATCACAAATTGGAGGTCACCATGGGCAACTTAGTGAGACCCTGTGTCAAAATACAAAATAAAAGGGCCACGTATATATATATCTCAGTGGTAGAGTGCCCCTGGATTCAATCCCGTGTGTGTGTGTGTGTGTGTGTGTGTGTGTGTGTGTGTGCAATTGTTGACATGTATTAGTTGGTGTTTGTGTACTTTGCTAATATAATTTTATCTGTGTGTTCAATTTTTAACTGTTGATGTTCCTTATTTACAGCTGCTTGACCTACAACTTTTGACTTTAAGATGATGTGAAAGTGGTATGCATTTAGTAGAAGCTATACTTCAAATTTGATTTTTGATCTTTTCCCAGGTCAGTGACACATGTATGGTATTCTCTTGTGATGCTGGGCAGTGACAGTGAGCTGTGGCTCCGTCGTACACGTGATCACGAGTGCAAATGACTGATGCTCTACAATGTGCTGCATTGCTCAGCTAGTGTGGTCAGTAGGTTAGGTGTGTTAAATGCATTTTCAGGTTATGGTATTTTCAACTTGCAATGGGTTTATGGAGCATAATCCTATCATATATCAAGGGGCATTTGTATTTGTGTGTGTGTGTGTGTGTGTGTGTGTGTGTGTGTGTGTGTGTGTTACTGGAGATTGAGCCAGGGGCAGTCTACCTCTGAGTTATACCCCCAGCCTTTCTTATTATTTGTTTTGAAATGGGGTTTTGTCAGGGTTTTTTGAGAGACTCGGTATATAGCTGAGGGTGGCTTTGAACCTGTGATCTTCCTGTCTCAGCCTACTAAGTATTGGGGTTATAGGTGTGCACCACCATGCCCGGCCAGTATCTGTATTTTGACCTAAGAACTAAGTTTAATCAGAAGTCTGGTGTTTCTAAAGATGATCTTTGGAATATGTACAATAAATACTTGATATTTATCCTGTTGATAATGATGACAACTTGGTAAGTGATATAAGTGTGGGATAGTTTGATCAAATAGAGGAGAACAAGTACAGACACTAATTTTAAGTTCACAGACACAGCTTAATTAATTAAAAAATCTGGTCCCTGTGTCTATTTGCCCAGTTTTAAGGCATATTTTTAGGAACTTTTATACATTGTTGTGGGATTGCAAACTAATACAGCTGCCATGGAGATCAATATAGAGGTTCCTCATATTATTTCATAATTTTTGGCATTGTCCATACTGTATATATTTACATATCACAAGGAAGTGAAATAAACTTATACAGCATAT
>PVLC010040307.1:0-13910 GCA_004027655.1 Graphiurus murinus
CTCCAAGTACTGAGATTACAGGTTTGTATTACCACCATCGCCCAGTTTGGGTGATGCTTTTTGAACAGTGGACCCCACTGTAAAGAGATAACTAATCATTTCATTTTTCATTATCTTTAAGTCTTTTCTCTTTGATTAATCAATTTCTACAAAAAGAAATTCCAGTCTTCTCCTGGGAGGTTATAAGCCTTCACACCAGACTCATTTGATCTCCATTATTACTGCCACATCTCACTCAACTCTCGTTTGTTTCTGGTGTTCCAGAATACACAGGACTTCCCTGGGTCAGCCTCCCCAGAGAACAAGCTTCCATCCAGTGTTCTGTTGGAGGAAGGGAAGGGTAAGGGGAGCTATGTGGCATAAGGAGGAGACCTGCAAGATCTGCCTCGCTACATATGTAATTCAAACATCTTATTTTCAGCTTTGCCTCACTCCTGCAGACTCTCCTGATGCATCTAATCCCTACATGTTTCAGAAAGTAAACACAGGGCTTCACTAGCTTCTTATGGGCTTCACCTACTGTAGACAATTGGATTTTTCCCTTCTCCCCTTTCCAACTGTCATAATTATGCTGATAGCTCTCATGTCATGGTTTCCTCTTCCATTCGCTTAGTCATCATGGGCTAATATTTTATTTGTTGGAATTGTATAGGGATTTCGGGAAGAGATCAAATGTTGATTAATGTGTTGTACTCAAACTGTCATCTTTTTTTTTTTTTGCAGTACTGGGGATTGAACTCAGGGGCATTCTACCTCCAAGCTATACCCCCAGCCCTATTTTTTATTCTTTATTTTGAAACAGGGTCTCACTAAGTTGCGGAGTGCCTCGCTAGGTAGCTGAGGCTGGCCTCGAACCCGGATCCTCCGGTCTCAGCCTCCAGAATGCTGAGATTACAAGCGTGCACCACCACGCCCGGCTCAAACTGTCATCTTGAATGAGAAGGTGCATCTGTCATATGCCTACCATCCAGCTTTAAGAAATAAAACATGGGAAATATAGTTGAAGTAGCCTCTGAGCTTGCCTTTTTAGTTTCTAGGGATAAAAATGTTATTTTCAAACAGTGTTTTTGTTCTTTTTAATATTAATTAGAAAAAAAATCAAAGAAAATTTCAAAAAAGAAAAGAATGTTAGAATGTTTTTCTCTTCTTAACAAATGTATTAAATATTACAAACAGCATGTTAAATAGTAGTAACAGGGAGCATTCTTGTTTCAGTCTTACTTTGGAGGACTAAGTTGACCTCTACCACTGAAAATAATGTTAGGCATGTAATACAGTCTTTCAATTAAGAAATTTGGAAGACAATTTTCATTGTTTATAAACTTTTTGTGTACTATGTTATGATTTTTTTCCTACTATTGGTGTCTTTTTTTTTTTTTTTTGGTAATAGAGATTGAACCCAAGGCCATTCTACCTCTGAACTATACTATCCTCAGCTCTTTTTTTAAAATTGTATTTTTATTTTGAAACAAGGTCTTGCTAAGTTGCTAAGGGTCTCACTAAGTTTCTGAGGCTGGTCTTGAACATGCAATCCTCCTGTCTAAGCCTCTCAAGTACTGGGATTACAGATGTGCACCACAGCACCCAGCTATTGGTATGATTTCAAAAGTTGTTTTATTATTTAGTAAATCTGTTCAGTTGTAAAGAGGTATCTACCTGTAATCCCAGCTACTCAAAAAGCTGAGACAGAGGGATTGTAAGTTCAAGACTAGGCCAGCCTCAGCAACTTGATGAGACCTTATCTCAAAATAAAGAGTAAAAAGGCTAAGGGTGTAGCTCATTAGTAGGACACCCTGGGCTCAATCCTGGGGGGCCAGAGGGGGAATAAAACTGCAGAGTTGTTCAATCATCATCATACTCAGGTTTTAGAACATATACATCATACCCCCAAATTCCATTGTGCATGAGTCCATTTCTCATTACTACAACAAAAGGTTTGGTTGGGAAATTTATAAAGAAAAGAGGTTTGTTTTGGCTCACAGTTCTGGAGGTGTAAAGTATAATTTGATAGGGATTAACTTTCAGCACACGAAACCTTAAAGGACACTCAAACCATATCCAAACCACAGTGAATCCCTGGTTCCTACTTGCCATTAACACACAACCACTCATCTGTTGTCTACTTTATAGATTTCTAGAAATTTCATATAAACAGAATCACACAATATGTTATCGTTTGTGTCTAGGTCCTTTCACTTGGCCTACTATATTTGAGGTTCACCTATGTTGTAGCATATATTAGTATTTTTATTGCTGAGACATATTCTATTGTACGGATATAACACATGTTTACCCATTCATCAGTTCAACACTTGGATTTTTTTCCAGCTTTAGGCGATTTTGAATAGGGATGCTATGAGCATTTGCATATGTTTGCTTTTACCTCTGCTGGGTAAGCACCTAAGAGTAGAAATGCTGGGTCCTATGGGAAGTATATATTTAACTGTTTTCCATTTTACACACCAACCAACAGTATATGAGTTCTAGTTTCTCCATGTCCTTATCAACATTTGATATGGTCAGTCTTTTAAAATTTTAGCCATTCTAATAGGAGTATAGTGCTATCTCATCATGCTTTTAATTTGCACTTCCCTAAAGCTAGAACAAAAATAGGAAGCAAAGGAGACCTCAGTCAAATGAGGAGAGAAAACACTACAACAGTGGCAGGGGACTGCAGGAGGGAGGTGGGGAGGGAAGAGTTCAAATAAGGTTATATCCACACAATGTTTCACTACCATCCTCACTAACTTGTACAGGGGGACAAGTGGGGGAGGTAGGGGTGAGTATGGGGAGAAAAATGAACCAAGAGATGTATGCACATGTTTGTATCACTCTGAATCTCACTAGGATACACAACTACATTGCACCAGTAAAAATATAAAAAGACCAAATGGGCATGGTGCCATACCCTTGTAATCCCAGTACTTGGGAGGCTGAAACAGGAGGATCACAGGTTCATGGCTAGCCTCAGCTACTTAGTGATGCCCTCCACAACTTAGTGAGACTGTTTCAAAATAAAGAATAAAAAATAGGGCTGGGGGTAAAGTTTAGCTCAAAGGTAGAATGCCCCTGGGTTCAATCCCCAGTACCACAAATAATAATAATAATAATAAAAATAATAATGAATTCAGCATACTATTTCTGCTTCCCTAATGCCTAATAATGTAGAGCATCTTTTCATGTACCCATTAACTATTCATTTACTTTATTTGGTAAAATGTCTGTTCAGAGCTGAGCATGGTGGTGCATGCTTGTAAAGCTGAGACAGGAGGATCACAGGTTTGCAGCCAGCCTCAGCAACTTAGTGAGACCCTGTTTCAAAATTAGGAATAAAATAGGGTTAGGGGTATGGCTCAGAGGTAGAATGCCTTTGCTCATTTTTAAACAGGGTCTCTGAGTTCCTTATACATTCTAGACACAAATAAGCTTTATATGTATGATTTGAAAATATTTTCCCCAGGCTATATCTTGTCCTGTCTTCCCTTGCTTCCCTCCCTCCCTTGATGGCATCTCACTGTGTCACCCTGACTGAACTTTAACTCCTGGGCTCACATAATCCTCCTGCCTCAGCCTCCTGAGTAGCTAGAACTACAAGTTCACATCATCATGCCTAGTTTGTCTTTAATATTTTTAATAATATATTTTGAAAAAAAAAAGTTTTCAACTTTGGTAAAATCAATTTATCAATTTTTCTTTAATAGATATGCTTTTAAGAAATCCATATAAATTTCAGAATTTTATTCCCACCAAAATATTTGTTTATTCCTACCCAAAATAAACTGGCTGGAGTTTTGAAGGGATTATATTGAATATATAGATATATTACAAGAGAATTGCCATTTTAACAACACTGAATTTCTAGATCATGAAAATAAATTGTTACTTCATTTATTTAGAATTTAGATCTTCTTTCGTTTCTTTTTTTGGTGTGTGTGTGTGTGTGTGTGTGTGTGTGTGTGTGTGTGTGTCACAAGGGATTGAATTCAAGAGCATTCTAACTCCAAGCTACACCCACCAGCCCTATTTTATTTTTTATTTGGAAATGAACCTGCACTTCTCCTGTCTCAGCTTCCCAAGTACTGAGATTACAGGTGTGTGCCACCATGCCCAGCAATCTTCTTTAATTTTTCTGAGCACTGCTTCATAGTTTTCAGGTCTTAGACTTTTTTATGTCAACCTTATTCTCAAGTATTTTTTATTTTATTTCATGCTATTATGAGTGGAATTGCTTCTTAATTTCATATTTGGGTTGCTCATTGCTAGTATATAGAAATAAAATTGATTTTATACACTGGCCTTGTATCTAAAGACTTGTCAAACTCACCTGTTAGTAATTTTTTTGTGGATTCCTTGGAATTTTTTTGGTATTAGGGATCAAACCCATGGGCAAATACCACTACTAACGGTTAAAGACTGAATGCTTTCCCTCTATAATCAGAAACAAAATAAGGATACCTGCTCTCACTACTTTTTTGTTGTTATTTTTGTGTTACTGGGGCATTCTACCTCCGAAATATACTCCCAGATCTTTTTATTATTTTGAAACAGGGTCTTACTAAGTTGCTTAGAGTCTTGCTAAGTAGCTGATACTAGCCTGAACTTGTGATCCTCCTTCCCAATCTTCCAAGTAGCTGAGATTACGGTGTGTACCATCACGCCTGTAATCTTTAGGATTGTCTATGAGATTATGTCAATGTGAATAAAGGCAGTTTTCATTTCTTTTTTGTCTACATACCTTTTATTTCTTTTGCTTGCTTTATGGCACTGGCTAGGGCCCCCACTACAATGTTAAATAAAAGTAGTAAGAATGCACACCTGTAATCCCAGCAATTGGTTTCAAGGCAATACTGGTCTCACAGAATGTGCTGAGAAGTGTATTTACTCCTCTAGTTTCTGAAAAAGTTTACATAGGATTAATATAGGATTAATATATTTGTTCTTTTTTTTTTTTTTTTTTTTTGCAGTAGTGGGGATTGAACTCAGGGGCATTCTACCTCCAAGCTATATCCCCACCCCTATTTTTTTTTTTTTATTCTTTATTTTGAAACAGGGTCTCACTAAGTTGCAGAATGCCTCACTAGGTAGCTGAGGCTGGCCGCGAACCCGGATCCTCCAGTCTCAGCCTCCCAAATGCTGGGATTACAAGCATACGCCACCACAAATATATTTGTTCTTGACCTAATTAACTTCTACTCATCCTTCTGATCTCATTTCAAGTACCAGTTTCTCAGAGAAAGCTTATCTGACCTCTTTGACTAGGTCCATTTCCCTTATTATAAGTGTATAGCTTAAAAATAATAGCTTTTTCTTATCATTTATCAAAAATAATTTTATCATTAGTGGGATTATTTTTATTATTGTTTCTATCCCACTTAATCACAAATTCCATGAAAAGAAAAAAAAAGATGTTTCTGCTCACTGTTATGTAGACATAGCTGCTGTCTGGTCTGTGGTAGATATGTGCTCAATACATACTGTTAAGTACAGTGAGCTTTTGGTTCTTAACTTTACTTTGCTTTTTATTCTGTTCTCTTTTGTTCTGCAGTACTGGGGATCAATCCCAGGGCCTCTAGCATGCTAGTACCCACCACCACCACCACCACCCCACCAGCTCCATAACTTTACTTTATTACTACTTTCTTTCTAGTCTTCAATATCATTTTATTTGTTGTAACTCTTTTTGGTCATCTTAAGACACCTTTTGTTAATGTAGGCATTCAAAGTAGTACAATTTCATCAAGTATAACTCTGGAAACATTTCATAGATTTTTTTCTTTGGTAGGGGGACTGAACCCAGGGGCATTCTACTTCTGAGCTACACCCCCAGCCCTTTATTTTTAATTTTGAGACAGAGTCTCCCTAAGTGACTAATCCTAGCCTCAAACCTGCAATCTTCCTGCCTCAACAAGTACTAGAATTACAGATGTACCCAGCAACATTTTATATATTTTTGTTACAATACTTATATTTTATTTCTCTCCTTCAAAAATACAAACATGATATGGCCCCTGTACTAAAAACCATCAAAATCTTTCCATTTTCTACAGAACAATATATAAATTTCGTAGTAAAACAGTCAAGCAATCTTCTAACTCATTTATGGGCTACCACTCCATCTATGTACCTTATACTCCAATCACACTGGACTGCTTGCTCTTTCCTTAGACAAGTCTTTTTTGTTGTTGTCACTGTTTTTTTCCTGTGGTACTGGGGATTGAACCCAGGGGCATTCTATCCCTAAACTATACCCCCAGCCCTATTTTATTTCTGTTGGGAAACAGGGTCTCACTAAGTTGCTGAACCTGATCTCAAACTTAAGCCTTATACTTCTGTTTGTTAATAGTTTTCATCTTGTGCTCAGCACCTAACAAAATGCCTTAAAATGTAGTAGCTTGAAAAGTGTTTGTGGAAGAGAGCTTTTATCATTTTTTAAGATCTATGTAAGATTTTGAAAAATTTATGTTTTTAAGCTAGGCATGTGCATGCCTGTAATCCCAGTACTTGGAAGTCTGAGACAGGAGGATAGCAGGTTCACAGCCAGCCTCAGCAATTTATCAAGGCCGTCTGCAACTTAGTAAGACCATTTCTTTTTCTTTCTTTTACTTTGTGTGTGTGTGTGTGTGTGTGTGTGCACGCTTTGGGAGTTGAACCCAAGGACATTCTACCTCAGAGCTACATCCTCCAGCCCTATTTTTTATTTTATTTTTAAATAGGGTCTCACTAAGTTGCAGAGGGCCTCTCTAAGTAGCTGAGGCTGGCTGTGAACCTGCGATCCTCCTGTCTCAGCCTTCTAAGTACTGAGATTACAAGCGTGCACCATCACACCCAGCTGAGACTCTGTTTCAATAGGGCTGGGGGTGTAGCTTAGAGGTAGAACACACCTGGGTTCAATCTCCACTACCACCAAAAATTTAAACTTTTTAAATTTTGAATTATACTTTTACAAATGTAATTAAAAATATGTAATAGTAGTAGTGATCTGATGTTAATATTTTTAATCTTTTGTTTTTCAATTTCTTTTCTCCTTCCTTATTTTTGTTTTTAAAAATATCTACATGCAGCCAGGCCTGGTGGCACACACTTGTAATCCCAGTACTTGGGAGGCTGAGACCAGAGGATCCAGGTTCACAGCCAGCCTCAGCTACTTAGTGAGGCCCTCTGCAACTTAGTGAGACCCTGTTTCAAAAATAAAGAATAAAAAATAGGACTGGGGGTGTAGGTTGGAGGTGGAATCCCCCTGGATTCAATCCCCTGGACCGGAAAAAAAAATCTACATGCATGTTAATCTATTTTTAAATTGCACTAAATGCTTCTTTTATATTCTACACTTTGGTCAGTTTTTGTCCCAAGACCTAACTAAACACATTTAAAAAGATATACCTTGGCTTTTCTCCTACCACCACTGGACCGTGAGATCCATAAATACAAGAGCCACATCTATCTTTTTCACTATATTCTTAGCACCTGGTACATGGGTGGCATATTAGCTCAGTAAATTTTTATGGTTATATTTTATTTTATTTTTGTACTGGGGATGGAACCTAGGGACATTCTACCTGAGCTACATCCCCCAGCCCTTTTTTAAAATTTTTTTATTTTGAAATAGGATCTTGCTAAGTTGCAGAATACCTCGATAAGTAGGTGAGACTGTCCTTGAACCTGAGATCCTCCTGTCTCAGCCTCCCAAGTAGTAAGATTACAGAAATGCACCACCACACCCAGTTTATAGTTGTCTTTATTTCACTCTTCTTAAAAAGTAACCATTAAGGAGCTGTTAGGTAGATGACCTTATGAAAGAACAATGCATAAAAATATACATAATGAATGGAGGTCAATTAAATACAGAAACACTGAATTAAGAATGAAGATGCTCTAGCCAGGCGTGTTAGTGCACGCTTGTAATCCCAGCATTTGGGAGGCTGAGACTGGAGGATCCGGGTTCGCGGCCAGCCTCAGCTACCTAGTGAGGCACTCTGCAACTTAGTGAGACCCTGTTTTAAAATAAAGAATAAAAGTAGGGCTGGGGGTATAGCTCAGAGGTAGAATGTCCCTGAGTTCAATCCCCAGTACCACAAAAAACAAACAAACAAAAAGAATGAAGATGCTCTAAATACAATTCCTGCCCTTGAGGCCTATGAACACGCATAGGTTAAGAAATAACTTTGATATGGTGCTCTAAAAGAAAGATATGTATTAAATGGCATGGAAATAAGAGTTTCGAAAATCCAAATTCGGTAGAGGAAGAAGGTTCCTTACTCCTTAACAGGAAGTAAAATCCTTTTAAGGAAAAGAAAACCAATACCCATATAAACTACTTCAATTTACTCAAGATCACAAAACAAGCTCTCACTCCCAGTTCTAAGCTCTTCCCATTACAATAGATGCAAACACTGGGGATTAAACCCAGGGGCATTTATCCTCTGAGCTACACCTCCAGTCCTTTTTATATTTTGAAACAGGGTGTTACTAAGTTGCTGAGAGTCTTGTTAAGTTACTGAGGCTGGCCCTGAACCTTTGATCCACCTGACTCAGCCTCTTGAGTACTAGGATTATAGGTGTGCACCACCAGGCCCCACTGTATTTACTCATCTTAACTCCATCTCCTATAATCCGGAACTGCACAAAATTGTGAAATTAGGTATCATGTAAGCCGGGGGTGGTGGCGCACGCTTGTAATCCCAGCATTCGGGAGGCTGAGACCAGAGGATCCGGGTTTGCGGCCAGCCTCAACTACCTAGTGAGGCACTCCGCAACTTAGTGAGACTCGGTTTCAAAATAAAGAATAAAAAATAGGGCTGGGGGTATAGCTCGAAGGTAGAATGCCCCTGAGTTCAATCCCCAGTACGGCAAAAAAAAAAAAAAAAAAAAAAAAACTAGGTATCATGTAGTTCAAACAGTTTGCTAATTGACTGGCCTATAAAGGAATGTACCTAAGTGCTGGCTAAATGCATTTCACCAAATAGATTTAAAGGTCTCACTCTAATAAGTGTGACCACTATAAAGTTGCATTCACCCATTTTTTTAAAGTGTTAATAGAGGATCTACAACAAACCTTTTAAAAAGAGGGTTCAAAAACAAGAATCTGCTGGCGTTTATGAGCACATTCCAAGGAAGCAAGACCCTGAATCTGCAGAGTATTAAAGTCAGTAAAGAGACACATTCTTTTATGATCCAGGATTGGTTCTTCAGGCTTTTCCACATCTCTCAAGACTAATTACATTTGGTTGCCAAGCAACCATTCAATGACTAATTTGCAACAGCACCATCATACATCCTGAACCCACAAACAGGACTTAGAAATATCAGATTATTTAACCCTCCCCTCTCCTATTACAAAGTAATAAGACACTCTAAATTCTACATTAGTTTCTGGTTACTTAGCATGAAATAACCTAAGAATCTGCTCAGTTCTAAGAGCAGTGTACAAAAAAGCTTAAGAACCTGAAAAACAGGACTAAGGGTGTAACTCAGTGGTAGTGCTCTTGTCTAGCATGTGTGAGGCCCTCAGTTTAATTCCCAGCACTGGGATGTGGAGGCTATAAAACTTAAATACTTTACACCAGTGACTGAAAATATGGGGGCACACAGGCTGGATTCAGGCCAAATATGAGTTTTATTTATATTGCACAGTGACGATGATGAAGAGGAAGACAGAAGAAAAAGAGGAGGAGGAGAGTATGGAAAAAGAAGAGAGGATAATCACTCTCTTAAAAATCTGAGTATTGCACAGAAAAAAACTGTTATTTCCAGCTTCTCTTAAAACATCTGAAACTCTGTCAATAATGGATCTGAATTGAATTGCCATACAGTAAAAAGTGACCAGAACTAAAATGGAACATCTGCTAGTGAGGTCACATGTCAATTGTCATTTACAACTATATATGCACTGTTTTTCTTATAAACTTGAAAAAATAACAAATGCCATACTTGGTGGTAAGTGTAGATTTTTTTTAAAGCACAATCTACTCTTTACATTAATGCAGTAAAACAGAGCTAGAATCAAAGAAATCAATTTACCTTAATCTGAGTCTGTTCGATTGACTTTTCCCATATCTGCTGATCATATGCTCCAATCTGAAATAAGGAGCAGGCTATTTAAACGGTGCAAAGGCAAACCTTATATTTAAGTCAAGCCTCACAAAACGAATTAGTATCAATATATGAAAATTGTACCTTTCAGAATAAATTATTTTAAGGCCATTTCCTTCAAAAATCTAAAATAGCTGGATCTAAAAGTAAAAGAGCAACGACGAAAATATTTCAAATTAAATAATATCTTAAAAGATATTACAGATTTTTTTTTTCCGGTACTGGGGATTGAACTCAGGGGCATTCTACCTCCAAGCTATACCCCTAGCCCTATTTTTTATTCTTTTATTCTTTATTTTGAAACAGGGTCTCACTAAGTTGCGGAGTGCCTCACTAAGTAGCTGAAGCTGGCCGCAGGAACCTGGATCCTCTGGTCTCAGCCTTCCAAATGCTAGGATTACAAGCGTGCGCCACCACGCCCGGCTGATATTACAGATTCTTAAGGAAAACATCAATAGGAATATCAGAAAGAAATAAAGGGTAAGGGACAGCTCAATAAGACGATAGTACCATGCTGAGCCATACAAATTAAGTCTTCATTCGTGTCTTTAAAGTTCGATCAGAAGCAAATGTTCAAAGCACTGCAGAGGCATGCTTTGTGTGTGCAGCCTGGAGAGGGGGGGGGGTGACTTGAAAATCTTACCCTGAGATATGGAACTGGTTTTATGATGACCTTGTAAATCAATTTTTTTCCATTTATGTTGTGATATCAGATCAGAATACCTAACATCACTTGGGAAAAAGTACCATGATATTCTTTGTGGGAGTATTCTGCAGAAACTACTGCTTTATGAATTAAAATTACCGGCATTACCTTCTTTTGATACCACGATATAGCATCTCTCTCATTTGAGGCCATCTGTGTCTCCAGCCAAAGAGTGGAATGTCACTGAAAATGAAGGAAAACCAGTCGGTGAGTCCACTTGCTGGGGGTTTCTCTCCGGGTTTGGGGGACTGGAAACCTCGTCTCTCCGCCTGTCCTTGAGCCTCTTCGTCTGGCTCTCTGGCGGATGGAGGGACCCCACAGCAAGCGGCGGGCAGGGCCTCGGCACCCTTAGCGGGGCGCGGAGGGGCGAAGGGGCGCAGGGCGGGGGGCCCTGGCCGGCCGCTGGGCCCGGGGCTCTCACCTGGTGCTCGCTGCCCGGCGGGCGGGCGGGCGGCGGGGACCGAGCTCCTCAGGGGCCCGGGCCGAGCCGGGAGGCCGGGGGCGAGGCGGCGGGCCCCGCAGGCCGCATCTTCCCCCCGAGGCCGCGACGCCGGCGGGGCCGTTACCATGGAGACCGCGGCGACCGCCCCGCCTCGGCGGAGGCAGCGGGCCGCGGCGCCCAGAGGAGGGCAGTCTGTCGCCGCAGACACCGCGCCCTCCGAGCCCGACTACCAGGTCACCCGACGCGCCAAGAAATAAGCCGAGTGGACTGGGAAGTGGGAGGGAGAGAAGGGCTCGGGCTCCGCTGGGCCAAGGCCGCGGGCTCGGTGCCCGGCAGGCGGGAAGACAGCAGGTGCAAAGGCCCGGGGCCGCCGGCGTGACTCAACCCGCCGAGGGCGGCACAGCCGCCAGCACCCTGCACCCCGCACCCCGCACCGGCTTCCGCTTTCCGGCTCCCGCCGCCGAGGCTCCGCCCCCGCCGCGGACGGACGCGCAGGGAGCCACCCCGCCGCTCCGCCGGCACCTTGAGGCCGCCCGCGACCTTCCCAGCACCCGAGTGGGGCCGGCTCCCCGCTCAGTTTCAACCTCCGCATCGGCCTGCCCAGCGGCCGCGGACCCCCGAGGGCAGGGCTGGGGTCTGGTTCGAGCCGACGCACCGGTGCTCAGGATTTTTGGAAAGAACGTTTGGGAATTTGCGCCGCCCTGGGACCCCGGCAGGGCTGGCGGGCCGCGGCGTAGGGCTCCCTCTCCCGCCAGGGCGGCCTGGGACTTGGCGTTCTGGGGGTGAGGGGAGGGGAGAGGCAAGACTCCCCTCTTGACAGTAAGTGAAGGTGGCGGCAGAAACTATGTCTAGATTAAAACTTCAAACAGGCTGCTGGTGCTCAGGAAAAAGGAACGGTGGCACCCTAAGGTTAGGATTTAAGCCTATGCTAACAAGAGTTTCTAAGCCCTTTCTTCCCACCTGCCATTAATGGCTAGCCCTTTTAAGGGTCATTTATTCTCTTCACTTTCTTTGAAGCTATGTTCTTGCTTGCCCGCGTATGGAAGGAACATTTAGGCCAGTAAAGCTAATAACCGTTATTAGCGGTATCACTTGAAAAGGCCGAAGGGGTGGCAGTACTAAACATTTCCTAGTCATCCCTATAATCTATTCCGTTGGCGTCAAATCCATTTTATCCCCATTTTACACGAGGAAATTGAACTAAAAGTTACTTCCACAGAACTACTTTTTAAAAAAATTGTTTTACCCACACATTGGCGATTTTTTTTTTTTTTTTTTTTTGCCCGCTTGTTCGTTTTTCCCTTCCTTAGAGCTGAGCATTACAATTCTATAGGGTTTCAAGGCAAACGGCAAGCTTTAGAAGACAAATGAAAAAGTTTCAAGATATTTGCATTAAGTCCTAAATTACATTAATAGTAAAAGCAGTTTACTTCATTGTATAGGCATACAAAACGTTTTTTTCTGGGGAAGTGAGAAGAGTTTTTTGAAGGGAGTGAGATAAATGGAACCGATTTTCAGGGGTCCTGTTAGAAACCTTCCAGTGCTCCCAAAGGCTGCAGCACCACCATGCTTCCATCAGGCATGGGCTTTGAGCCCAGAGCTGCATTCAGATTCGGGATCTCACTGATAACTGAGACTTTAGGCAATTCATTCAAGTTAACAAGCCCGCTTCCTCACCTGTATTAAGTTAGTTAACTCCCTACTAAACTGTGATGATTAAATGATCCTTATATAAAGTGCCTGGCCCATGGCAGTTACTAAAAAATCCTTTCCTAATCTGAAGGGCTATAAGTACTTAGGACAAGTATTTTAAATTTAGAGTTCACACAGACAACTGATGAGAAAAAAAATCCATCTGGTGTCATATAATAGTGACAGCCCAGCGTGGTGGCGCGCCCTTGTAATCCCAGTACTTGGTTCCGGTTCAGCCTCAGCTACTTAGTGAAGGCCTCCCCAATTTAGTGAGACCTTGTTTCTAAATAAAGAATAAAAAACAGGGCTGGGGTTGTAGCTCCAAGGTAGAATGCCAGTGGGTTGAATCCCTAGTACCACACACACACACACAAAACCATACAGTGACATCTGAAAAGTCTATACACCATCTTATTACTCCATGCATCTTCAAAGATACCTATAAATAAAAATTCAAGACTGTCCTAAGTAGATAGAAATCAATTGAAGCAGCAAAAAGGCATAACTGTCACAAGCAAGCATAATTTTCTTACCCTAAACTACCTGCATCTCAATATGAATGGGTTTCCCCCAACACTTACGGCATTTTCTTTGGGAAAGAAAAGTCCATTTTCTCATTTTTTTTCTTTTAAACATCGGGATGGAGACGGTGGAGAGGAGGATTAGTACTCTAAAAGCAGGTTCCAGGTATCTAAAATTCATATGTGTTACTCATTTTGTGATGAAACATCAGTAAAGGACAAATCAGACTTTGTTTATTAAAAAAATACTTTACAGGAAAAAAAAAAAAAACTCTATGCATTCCATTGTCCTATTTTACAAAGAAATAGCTTAACAATTTAACACACTTAGACAGCTACAAAAAAGCACTGTGTTAAAAGGATTATTATTCACACAAATTTAGATTTAAGACTATTCATTAAAAACCTTTTTAAAACACTTGTTAATGTCAAGAAACAAACTAAGGCCACACAACGCAAA
>PVLC010040308.1:0-13966 GCA_004027655.1 Graphiurus murinus
TTTTTTTCTCAATTTAAGAAAAAACAGCAGAAAATATGAAGTAGATAGTCTTGTTCAAACCATTCCCCTAAATAAGGACAAAGACAGGTATAGGAGCTGAGGAGATGGTATACAGGGAAGGCAAGAAGACTGGGAGAACAAAAGTTCCCCATCAAAAAGTACCTGACCTGATACCATACAGGAAGCTACTCCTGCTTTGAAAATGGAACCCATAAAGGAGAAGAGCACCCCACCCTATAGTTTAGAACTGTCCCCAGTAGGGCCTGGGAGAGATGGGGAGATCCCACTTCCTAAAGACTTGGAAGCTCTTCCAGTGCTAATTCCCCTCACTGTTAAGTGTGAATAGGATCCTCCTCAGCTGGTGCTCTATTTAACCAGCTGCTCCAATTCCAAAGACCTCGGCCTGCAGGCCCAGTGAGGTTCCTCATAGGCCATCACAGCCCTGCACAGGCCAGGCACAAAAGGCTAATGGCTACATTCTTTTTGCCTTAGGCTTCCCAGAAGTACATCCTCTGGAGATCAAGATTCCATCCCTTTCCTGGTTCACCTGGAGCTCACCTGTAACTCTTGTCTGCAGGACGCACTTGCCCATATATAGATTCACAGTGTGTGGGCACATGACCCCCAACCCCTGGAATCTTGATTCCCAGCTTAAGACAGATGGTGGTGCTTCCTGGATGTTTGGGGCCACACTAACTGTGTTCCTTCTGGGACTTAAAATCCCAACCTTGGGCCACCACATCTAACTCCTTCCGGGCTGCCTACATTTCAGTGAGAATCTTTAAAATAAATCAACCAACACTGAGTCTGGACTCCTCCAACCTCTCCACCCCAGAGGGCAGAAGCATTGCCCCTTCTCCTGGCCTAAGATCTGTTCATACTGCTCCAACATAACTGGCTCTGGGACCCTCCCACCACCACCATTTCTTTAGGGGACACCCTTTCTGATTCACCAGGGCCCAGATAAGACAAGCACCCTATTTAAGCTTGCATTTCAGCATTGTGCTAATTCCAACACCATGTGGGTTGCAGATGCACAACAATGCCACCCAAGATACATGCATCCTGATCCCCAGAACCTGTGAATACATTAGAGTACATGGCAAATGGGAACTCAAGTTTTACATGGAATTAAGCTTGATAATCAGCTGATTGTGAGATAGGGAAAATACCCTGGGCCATCCATGGAGGGCGGAAAGTGTTCACAAGGGTTCTCAAAAGTGGAAGAGGGAGGCAAAAGAGATGGTCAGGGGAAAAAAACAAAAACAAACCCACAATGATGGAAAAGGGGCCAGAGAGATGTTATGTTGCTGGCCTTGAAGATGGAGGGAGGGGCCACAAAAGAAGAAATTCCAGTGGCCTTAGAAGTGGAGAAAAGAGCTTTGTAGCCCCCAGAAAGGAACACAGCCCTCCAATACCTTGATGGCAGTCTTAGGAGAGCCAGGTCAGATTTCTGACCTATAGTGCTATAAGATAATACATTTGTGTTGTCTTAAGCCACTAAGTTTGTGGTGGTTTGTTGCAGCAGCAGATAGGAAACTCATACATACCAATAATTCATCCTAAAACCTTACCTCATGAGCATTTTTCTCTAATTCTTTGCCAGTTCACATCTCACTCTGCAGCAGCTATGCTCAGGTTCGTGGTGTCTCCACCATTTATTCTAAGAACAACTTCCATTATTTTGGTGTCACTAGATTGTTTATCCTGGTGACTTACTTGAAAATAAGGTACTCTGTTCCAGAATTAAAGTGTCCATCTTCAGAAACCCAAATGACAGTTCTCCTTGCCAACAAAACCCAACTGGTAGTTCCCTTGCTAAAATAACACATGCTCTAAGTTCCTCTTCTCCAGGCATGTTGTTATATAAGTCATAGGTATTTCTCCAAATCACCTTCCCTACTCTCCTCTTACCACTGTTATGGTGCAGGCTAGGTCTCCATGTGCTTGAAGGATGGTGTCAGGCAGCCTTGCCCAGCCTCCATTCCACTTCTCAACACTCATATGGAAGGATCCTTTTAGAGTCTGATCACCCTTCTTTTGTTTGTGAACATTCAATGGTTCCCTATTGCTGTTAGGATAAAATACAAAATCATTGCATCAGTTCCAAGGCTCTGCATGATTCAGCCCCTGCCCATATCCCTAGCCTCATGTCCAGCATGTGGAGAACTAGCATCAGGGTAATTCTATCAAATGCATAGCCCTGGAGCTCCCAAATATGAAGCTGTGATACAGGCTATACAAAGCAGATCTTCCTGGTTCTGTGGACTCAAGTCTACAGGACACAGCTGTGGCTGTCATAGGTTAAACCATGTCCCATGAAATCCATACACTGAAGGAGCAACTCCCAGTGTGATTGGAAATAGAGTTTTTACAGATATAGTTATGCTAGGTCACGCTGGAGTAGGGTGGGCTGCTAATCCAGTATGACCGACATCCTATAAAAAGGGGAAAATCTGGACCCAGACAGCACATGGGAAGAACACCACGTGAAGACTGGAGTTATGACACCAGGCACCAAGAAATTATAGGAAACTAGGAAGAAGGCCAGGAACAGATCACCCCCACACATACCCCGGCCGCCCTGTGCCCTCAGAGGGATCATGGCCCTGCTGAGACCTGGACCTTGACCTCAAACTTTCATCTTCCAGAACTGTAAAATAGTAAATTTCTGCTGTTGTAAGATACCCAGTTAGAGGCACTTTGTTACAGCAGCCAGAGAAAACAAATACAGTTGTCCCACTGGTTTCTGGTCAGCTTCAAATTTCTGCATTTTTTTCCTTTTTAATACTGGGGCTTGAACCCCAGCAGCATTCTACCTCTGAGCTACACCCCTAGCCATATATGTATATACATATATATTTATATGTATATACATATACATATATATAGCCATATATGTATATGTATATACATATATATTTATATGTATATACATATACATATATATATATTTTTTAAGCAGGGTCTCGCTAAGTTGTTGAGTATCTCACTGAGTTGCTGAGGTGGCCCCGAACCTGCAATCCTTCTGTCTCAGCCACCCAAGTACTGGGATTACAGGTGTGTACCACCATGCCTGGCTCCTATTTCTCCATCTTTTACCATTGGTAAAACACATAAATCCATGTGTGTTAATGCATCCTGAAACTAAGGGTGTGAGTAACCTCAGAAGCTTATTTTTTCAGAGGTCCAAAAAGGTTATTTAAGTGAAAAATGAAACTACATAAAGCCAGTTGCTAAGAATTCCTGAAGAGAAGCACATTGGTCAGTTTTCCCTCAATGGGTTGGTTTGGTTTTCCTTCTCAGAGATAATGAGGAGGACTCAATAACAACTCAGTGTTCTCAAAGCATCAAACTTTCCAATGAGAACAAAGCATGGCTTTAATCTCCCAGCTCCTGTTTGTAACTTCTGCACAGTTTACCCCCCAGCCTCGTGGGGTTTTTTTGTTTTTGTTTTTTTTTTTTTTTTTCATTAAAACCAAAATGGACTGGGCTCCTAAGTCCCAGATAGTAAGAAGTGAAGCCAGCTTGGACGTCTGCTCTGAAAACTGCCCGAAGCTAAATGCTTGTGTGAGAAAAGATTTTGCCTGGACAACGGAGAACCCAAGCATCCACTCACCCTCCCTAGAGGGATGACTCTTTGAGTTTGGGATCCAGGAGGCTCATTCTCTGGCAAGACCTCAGCATCTCCTGGGAAGAAGAGGAATTGAGGACTAGGGATCCATTTTGGATGGGCTGAAGGTTGAAACAAGTCAGAGACTTGTGTCAGACTTGCTTATGGGGCCACAAGCCCTGGGGGGGATCTCTAGTCAGGGCCACAGGTGAGGATGATGAAGGGGAAGAGAGCCATCAGCTGCTGGACCCAGTGTCCTTTGGTCAGGCCTTGGAGACCAGCCTTAGGATCCTTGGTTTAGTCCTTGTTGACCTGGCCACCCAGAGGTGGCTCGTGCCCCGGACAAGGCTGGTTTTCCACATAGAAGGACCTGGCAGTGCCATGTAAGGGCTTTGGTAATGGCCAGTGCACCCCAAAAGACATCCTGATCCTGGTGCTTGCCTTAAATTTCTTTGGCATTTTTCCTACGGATTCTTAGTGCAAAGAATCACATCTGAGACTTCTTGCATGTGTACATGATCCAAGCACTGTTCCAAGTGTTCTTCCTGTATCAACCAACTTCATCTGTGCAATAGTTTCGTGAGGTTAAGTGTCATTATCCCCATTATCTCTGCATTTCAAAAGAGGAAACTGAGGCACAAAGTGGCCAAGTAACTTTCTCACTGTTCTAAAGCTGGGAACTGGGAGAGCCAGATTTGGAACCCAGTCTGGCTGGCTCCAGAGTCCACATTTTTTCCATCGCACGACTCCAATTTCCAAAATGAAAACCAGTACATTAGGAAATTTACCATCACGGCTGTCTAAACCATGTGCTGCTCCCTAATTGGGTTTTTTTAAAATGAGAGTTTGTTTTGAAGATAATTAATGAGAAACATTTGGAACCTTGGCCTCTGAACACCTCCCTGTCATCCTCCAACTGTGATCACTAACAATTATCGTTCACACACTTGGGCCTACCCACACACACCTCTGATGTGTGACTGTAAGTCAGTTAGGTAGAGTCTGCAGATCACGAGATTCAGCCTCATTACAATATAATACAATGTGTAAAAGCAGGTCATCTAACTCACTAAACTGTTACATCAATTGTCATTATTTAACTTTGGGAAGCCAAATTACAACATTAGATGATAGAAAAACTAGTCTGCATGTCATTTGAATTTACTAACACTTTTTCTCTCAGGAAAATACTATCTAAGCGTCTAAAAATCAGTGAGATTACATAATAGTATTAATGACAATGACAATCATTACAAAAATAGTCCTCTCTTGGGCAGCTATTATGTATTGGAATAGAATTCTAGATCCGGAAATCACTTGCTTTGCTTTACAGGTAAGGATACTGAGGCACAGAAGGGATAAGGGTTCCAAAGATTTGCACAAACCCAAATAATGGGTCATAAATTTCTGCGGTTCTAAGTTCCCCAGTTAGCAGCACTTTGTTATGGCAGCCTCAGAAAAGAAATATATCAGTCTCACTGGCTTCTCATTAGATTCCTATTTGTCTCACTTTGGCCACTAGTGTGACACATAGTCTGTGTGAAAATGCCAAAACAGAAACGTGTGTGAACAGAGAAGCTTGCATTCTCAGAGATCTCCCAAAATTTACTTCCAAAGAAAGTAAGAGCATTCTCTTGAGAAGCAGTGTGATGTTATTTTCAATATCAATCATGAATCCTAACTGTATGTTGAAATCACCCAAAGTGTCTAAATATGCAGAGGGGATCCACTCCAGAACCACTGGGTCTGCACCTCAGGTGGGTGGGTCTGAAAGGTCACTAGGGTTGAGCTTCCAGGACTGATTAGCAAAAAGAAACTGACCCCCAGTATGAAGCTCTCTCCCCCAATCCCTGCTCCCTTCTTTTCCACTTGTCCTTGTTATTATCAGGATATATAAAAGAAAGACAGAAAGAAAGGAAGGAAGAAAAAAATAGATACATAGTCATCTCTGTTTCATGCTTATACACAAGATCTTTAGACAACATTTCCCTGTAAGTGCAGTCCCTACCTTATTTTGAGTTTCTACCATGGTGCATTAAAACAAACCTCTGCCATAGTGATGTTTTAAAAGAAAATGACTTCACTTTATTAAGTTTTATATGCCAGATAACAACCTCAGTTCCTGATACAAAATAAATGTTCAAAAATATTTGCATATAAAAGAATAAAAAGGAGAATGTGGGAAAAGTTGTTGGGTGAATGAATGAATAGGAACAATTAGAATCTTTCACTTGCTAGGGCCTAAGATTTCCTTAAGTCCTTAAGTTAAGTATATATTTTTGTAACAAGAAAGGACATATGGCAGAATACCTAAAGGACTAGGAAATTCTGGTCAATGGTGGCACAGATAGAACTGATGTGGTAAGTTTTCCATATAAATTCTGAGTAAAATATAATAACAAAATATTATTTCATCATCATCACTATCATCATCATCTCATCATCATAATTTCACTGCCAAACTCAATAAAAAGCAAATTCCCAGGTTCTAAGAAGGAAATAGAAACTCAAACCCATAAAATTGGACAGATTTGCTAAAAACAAATGATTCATAAGAATATCATATATAGGTATTGTCATAGAAGAGGGTTCTAAGCCCATAGGAACAAAGGAGTAGGCCTCAGGCCTGTAGATTGATAAGAAACAGAACTGACCTCTTTGAATAAAATTAAAAGCCATAAAGGGCTGTTCCTTCCATGAAATAAGGACTAGAAAAATCCTGCCCACTGGTCTAAGGATGCGGCAAGAAGTTGACCATCTGCCCAATGTTGTGGGTGGTGAGAGAGAAGACCTCCAGAAGTCAAACTTCCAAAATTGTAGCATGTGTGGGTGTTAGTCAAAATTTTTCCTAAATAACAAAAGGAAGTTATAGTCAAAAAATAAACATAAAAATTATCTCAGAATGGACCCAGCAGAGGGAAATGTGAACCAAATCACACAGATGCCTGCACAAGACAGGCTCATGGGACTCAACAGGAAACTATTTCTGCTGACGATGAGCTCATGGCAAAATACATCTACTTACATGAACAAAGGAGCTATCTTGAAAGACAGTCAACAGATTTAACAGTCAGGAAAAGTTACTGTGTAAACTACAGATAATAGGATAATGCAGAAAGGGTTTTAAATGAGTCTGTTTAAAATATTCAAAAATAGAGAAAAACAAAAGACACAGGCAATATTGGGACACTACAAAAAAAGAACAAATTCAGTAAAGTACCATTTTCAGATATTATGATATACACCTGAAAAAATATGAGCAATGAATGGAGAACAGTAATGGAATGCAATAGGCAGTTGGGACAAGATTAACATAGAGATTAATATTTTTCTCAATAAAAGCAATAACCACTTAGAAGATATAATAACAATGAGATCTCATTTGTAATAGCCACAACAACGAAAATGTAAAATATCCAAAAATAAATATAGTATGAAATATTTAAGAGCTATCTAAAGAAAACCTTAAAATTCTACTTGGGGATGCAAAAGAAGACCTGAAAAAATAAAAAGATAAACCCTATTCATGTGACATCAGAAAAATATTAATTATCCCTAAATTAATATGTAAAGATAAGTCTTGAATAGCAAGACAATTTTCTTTTAATTAGACAAGTTGAGTTTAAGCTTCTTGTGGAAAGAGAAAGCAAGAATAGAAAGAAAATCAAAATACTTAAAGGAGGACTAACCCTACTGGTTATTAATATATATTAAACTATAGTAAAAAATGTATACAGCATGAATATACAAATACAGCAATGTAACAGAATAGGAAGTATAGTAAATACAAACACCTGTGAAAATTTAATAGGCGATATATGTAGAATTTTAAATCATTAAGGGAAATGGTATTTGGCCAACTAGTGATTAATTTGAAATGAAAAAGTCACTAGTTAACTTAATGCAGATTAGATACTAAAGAGAAAAGAATCAGTAAACTTAAAGATATAGCAATTAAAATTATCCAGACTAAAGCAGAGACGGGGGCAGTTTTTAAAAACAAATAAAGCCTCAATGACTTAAGGGATAATATGTATAACAGGAGTCTCAAGAAAGGTGAGGGATGCTGGGCATGGTGGCATATACTTCTAATCCCACTACTTGGGATACTAAGTCAGGAGGATTAAAGGTTTACCGCCAGCCTCAGATACTTAGTGAGGCCCTCTGCAACTTAATGAGACCCTGTTTCAAAATAAAATAGGGCTGGGGGTAGCTCAGAGGTAGAATGCCCCTGGGTTCAATCCCCAGTGCCACACACACACAAAAAAGTAAATGATATTCAGAAATAATTTTTAAAGAAATAATGAGATAAGCAACTTAGCAAGGCCCTCAGCAACTCAGTGAGGCCTTGTTTCATAGTAACAATAAAAAGATTGGATAAAGGTAGATTGGAGATAGAATGGCCCTGAGCTCAATCTGCAGTACAAAAAAAAAAAAAAAAAAAAAGGTCAAATATTTTCTAAATTTGATGAAAACTCTATACCCACACACCCAAGAAGTTAAGCAAAACACAAAAGACATAAAGACAACCCCATAATGCATCATAATCAAATTGCTGGAAGTTAGTAAAAAAGATAAAATCTCAAAGCTGCCAAAAACACACATGTATAACACATGCACACACGTATAGAGAAACAAAGATAAAAATTCTGTTGTCTTCTCATTAGAACAATGAAAGCCCAAAGAAACTTTCTCATTAAAACAATGAAAGCCCAAAGAAAATTGAATGATATCTTCAAAGTTTTAAAAACATAAAAATAATCTAGAATCCTAGAATCTACATCCAGTAAAAATATCCTTCAAAACTAAGGCAAAAACCAAAAACATTTTCAGGCAATAAAGCTGGGTAGATTCATTGCCAGCAGATTTGCATTAAAAGAAGTGAAAGAGGATATTTTTAAGCTGAAATGAATAATATCAGATAGAAAGTTGAATCTGTGCAAAGGAATAAAGAAAACTAGAAATGATAAATATTACATAATTAAACATAAAATTCTTATTTTTAATTCTGATTTTTATGTCTCTTTAAAAAGAAATTTGAGTAAAAATAATGATACTGCATATGGAGTTAATAACATATATAGAAGATGTAAGACAGTAATAATACAAAGAATAGAAGAAGGTGGTAGAAATATATAGCTGTGAGGGCTGTGAGGTAGCATATTATTATTTAAAGATGGATGGTGATAAGGTAAAAATTTATATTGTAAGTCCTAGAACAAGCACTACAAAAATAAGTTAAATAAGGAAAACCCATAATCAACTAATCAAAAGAGAAGATACAATGGAATATATAAAAATATTCAATAAATCCAAAAGAGGGTTGCAAAAGACGAAGCAAAGAAACAATGATCAATCAGGAGAAATAGAAAACAAACAGGAAGCTATTATATTTAACCAAACTATGTCAATAATTACATTAAATATAAATGGCCAAAGACTCAAATTAAAAGGCAGAGATTGTCAAACTCGATAAAACAGTAAACTCAACTGATGTTATCTAAAGAAAAGTCACTTTTCCACTTTCAGCAAAAAACTTCAGAGAAGTTAAAGATTGAGATAGAAAAAAGATGTTCAAGAAAAATAATAATCATAAGAAAACTGGAACAGCTACATTTATAACAGATGAAATGGATTTTAATAAAATGATCATTGTCAAAGATGAAAGAGACATTTCATGATAATATGTGGTTAACTTAACAAGAGTATAATTCTACATGTGTATATAGTTGCCTCTCAGTATCTATGAAGGGTTGGCTCCAAGATCTCCCTATGCACACCAAACTCTGTGCATGCTCAAGTCCCTTATATAAAATGGCATGGTATTTGCATATAATGTTGGCACACCCCCTCTTATACCTTATTTCATTTATAAGCCAGATGCCATAGTGCATGCCTATAATCACAGTACTGGAGAGGCTGAGACAAGAGGATTGCAGGCAAATTAAATCTGGGTAGATTCATTGCCAGCTGACTTGCATTAAAAGAAATGAAAGAGGATATTTTAAAGCTGAAATAAATAATACCGGATAGAAAATTGGATCAAGGCTAACATGTACAAATTACTGATACCTTCTTTCAAAATAAAATAGGGATGTGGTTGTAGCTCACAAGTAGGACACTCTTGGGTTCAGTCTCCTGTATTATAAAAAATATATGAATGAGTAAATAATCTCTAAATCACCTACAATGCCTAATATAGTGTAAATTCTATGTAAAAAGTTGTTATATTGCACTTAAGGGAATAATAACAAGAGAAAAGTCTACATATGTTTAGTACAGACACAATCATTTTTCAGATATATTTGACTTGCAGTTGGGAGGATCCATGGATGAAGAAACCATGGATACAGAGGGGCTCAACTGTATACCTAGAAACAGAACTCCAAAGGACATATAAAGCAAAACTAACAAAGCTAAAAGAAGAAATGCAAAATTTCAACACTTTCTTAGTAACTGATAAAACAAGCAAATAGAAAATTGGTAGCAATAGAATATCTGAACCACATTTGGCCTAATTAACACCAAAACCCAACAGAATAATACCTTCATTTCAAATTGTACATAAATACTCACCAAGACAGACAATTCACTGGCCATGAAACAAACTTAATATACTTAATAGAATTGAAATTATTCTTAATCTGTTCTGTGACCAGACCAGAATTAACTTAGAATTCAATAATGAAAATAAAATGTCTGAAGAGGCTCTAATAAATGTTTAATTTAGAAATTAAACAATGCACTTCTAACTAACCTGCAGGTCAAAGAAGAAATCACAAGATAAATTAAAAATATTTTGAACTGAAAGATAATGAAAATACAATACATCAACATTTGTGGGATGCAGTGAAAGCAGTGCTGGAAGGGACATTTATAGCTTTAAATGCTTACATAAGAAAAGAAAATGCCTCAAATCAGCGAGACAAAGCTAGAAAAAAAATTGAACCCAACACAGAAGAAACAGACGTAGGTAGGCTAAAACAGAGTAAGCCCAGTATAGACTATTGTATTAATTGTAACTAAAAACACTGGACAAAACAAAAAGACAACTGCCTGAGGACTCTGGAAAGTAAAGAAAAGCAGATGAGTTGGAAAAGAAGTAAAAAATGAAAAAGAACTATAGAGATGAGTTTCGGAGGTTGTCTCCATATTTTTCTCTTGTGCTTTTGACCCATGGTGTGCTCTAGTCATGGTCCCATTGGGTCTCCAGCCATGAGGGCAAACAAAACAGAAGTCTTTGCCAGCAGGCTGCCCTAAAAGACATGCTAGAAGGTGTATTTTAGGCTAAAGAGAGATGATCTTAGAAGAAAACTTGAAACTTAAGGAATAAAGGAAGAGTAAGCTACAGCAAATATCTGTTAATAAAAACTCCTCTTCAGTTACTTAAAATATGTATGACTATTGAAAGCAAAACCATAAAAAATTGTGTAGTGGGGAATTCAATGTCTGTAGATACAGGAAGAAAAGTAAAGGTACCACTACAGTTTTAAGGCTTCTATATTTTACCTGAAGTGGTAAAATATTGCCTCTTAGAATGTGGAAGTTTAGGTATGTATATTGTATATTGTGCAGATTGTAACCTCTAGAGTACCAATGAAAAAAATTTTTTTGAAAAGGTATAACTAGAAATCCAATTGATAAACTGCTATAGAATACTAAATATTCAAATACAAATTAATCAAATAATAATGCTAAATGTTCAAATAAGACAAAAGAAGAGGTGAAATAGAAAACAAAGGAACAAAAATTAGAGTCTAAAGTTGGAGACTCAGTTTGTACCTAAAGAGTCATTCTTGTGGATTTAATGATGGCATGTGACTTGACCTACAATAACTCAGAAGCCTAAGTCATCTGTCTTCTCCATCATCCAGTCAAGAAGTCAAAGATGCCCTTGCCATTCTGCTGTGGGTTTGATCACAACCAGCAGAGGGCAGTGCCGCACACTGTTGTTAGTGCCTCACCTCTGAGGAGCTCCTGGGCCTTTCCACAGTCAATGATTTGGGGGTGTCCTCCAGTTCCTTCCTTGCCTCTAGAAGAATAACCATGATATTTCAGACAAGGCTGGTTATCCTCACAGTGCCCAGCTTTTATAGTTCTGAGTCTCCTCTACTATGTTATTACCCTGCATGTACATGCTGGCAGCCACAGAGTGCAGTGAACCTCAGGGGAAATGTTGAAGAGAAAAGCGATTGAAAGGGCAGCCTGGGAGGGTAGGAACAGGCCGGGGGATGGTCTGGAGAGGCGGATGCATCAGAGATGGCAGCAGAGGCCTGCTCTTTCTGGACCTGCTGCACAGTCCCCTCCCCTCCCTGTCCTCCTTTCCTGAGTTGCTTAACACCCACCGGTTTCTGCAAACATTCCACCCATCTTCTCCCACATCATCGCCAATTCTGGGACTCAGTCCTGCAAACCTCAGTGACTCTTAACTGCAGGCGTGGGCACATACCTTTCAGAATCTCTTATATGAAATTATCTAAAAACACTAGTGCTCAGGGGTCTCACTCTAGATGCCAGGGCAGGTGAGACTTAGAAGAAGCTCCTGGGACCACCCAGGCTCTGATCAGCACCCCACCCCCACCAGCACCTCTGGTGGAGTGAGTGAACACCTCGCCAGGCAAATAGCAGAAGAGTCAGGGGGGAGGGGGCAGGTGGGCGTTGAGTCGTCATGACTCAGTGATGGACTGGTTCTCTTAGGAGGCTCCTGTCCCATGGGGAAATCTGTAGCCCACCCACTCCCAACAGGTGATCTCACTGCTTTTCTAAGGGAGAGCATTAACCCTCTCTAGCTGTCCTGTCTGCTCTCCAGTTGTCCTGTCCTCCTCGGTGGTGCTCTGGATCCATCTTTCCTCCCCACTCAGTGCTCAGCTTGTCTCCAGTTCATCTGTGTTTGGAGCAGGTCCTCTGCCTCCCCGGGGAGGCCTCCTCCCTTTATCTCTCCCTCACCTGCACCTTGGTTTCTTCCCCTCTGGGGGATGTCACCTTTCCTGACCCCCATCACCAACCTTCCAAGTGTCCCTCCTTCTCACTCCTCCATCCAGTAATCACCAAATTGTATCAGGTCTTCCTTCTGGTGGTCCCTTCATTCTGTCCCCTCTTCCTGGCCCAGTGTGTGAAGGACTGGACAACTGCTTTCCACTACTATCAACACATGAACTGGCCCCTCTGTCTTGCCACACACACCCATGCTTTCTTGCAACATGCTAATCTGACACTGTCTGGCCCTGACTTAAAATCTTCAATTGCTACCTGCCCAACAGCCACTGGACAAAGTCCCAACCCCAGGGTACATCACACAGGCCCTGCACACTGGCCCTCCCCTGCCCCTGTACATTCCACTCCTACAATATGCACCCATGAGCCACTTAAGGAAATGTTTGGCTTTTGTCTGGCACTCCTTTCTCCATTTTGCTTCCTAAAACAAACTCCCATTCATCCTACAACACCCAGCTCAGGCACAGCCTTCCCTTATTTCCCGGATATGCTTGGACTGATGTCATCGTCTTCTATGATGACTCTGGCTCAGCTTTTCACTGTTGTGCCCTCCCACTTGGAAACATCAGAGTCACTAACTCTCCCTTCTCCCTATAATTTAATCATCTATAATTCTCTCTTCCAGTTCACACTTTGAGATACTTGAGGATACAGATTGGGAATGATTAATCTCAGTTCTCCCAGGGCCCTAGCACAGTGTCTCTACCAATGATTGTGGCCTAGAATTGGGATGGAACTGGTCTCTCCACCTCCTCTTACCAATGAGCTTTTTTAAAACAGCAAATCTGTACCATTTTAGTCAGCATTAATCACTGCTGTGACTCCCAAAACCTGACAGCAACAACTTAGAGAAAGCAAGATTTATTTGCTCACAGTTCTGAAGATTTCAGGGGTTCAGCCCATGTTAGGCCAGGTGAAGTCTGTGGAGCTCAGGGGCCTCACACAGAGAGAGAGAGGAGAGAGAGAGAGAGAGAAGAAAGAGAGAGAGAGAGAGAGGAAAAGAAGAAGGAGGAGGAGGAGGAGGGTGGAGAGGAAAGAGAGAGAATGTGAATGCAAATGCAAGGGTTCTACTCTCATATTAGAGACTAAAAATAAGAGAGAGAGAGTAAAGGGGGTTCATGGACATAGCTATGGTTCCCAAGGCCATACTCCCAGTGACGCACCTCCTCCAGTCACACGGTACCTGCCTAGGTTACCTTCCAATAAATCCATTACAATACATTCATCCATTGATAAGATTAGAACTCTCATGATTTCATTATATCCCTGCTAGCCATCAATACATTAACTCCTTCAGGGGGCATTCTATATCCAAACCATAACATGTAACATAGAGTATTTCTACTCCCATTCAGCCTC
>PVLC010040309.1:0-13892 GCA_004027655.1 Graphiurus murinus
AAATAACTAAGTCAGTAAATAAACAAACAAACCACAATGTGATATCACTTCCTGTCCTCTACGATGGTCATAAAAAATAAGTAAATGGAGCTGGCTGTAATTGCACATGCTTGCAATCCCAGTACTTGGGAGGCTGAGACAGGAGGGTCACAGGTTCGCCGACAGCCTCAGCAAGTAGTGAGACTCCCATTAACCTAGCAAAACCCTGTTTCCAAAATAAGAAATAAAATTGGGCTAGGGGTATAGATCGTAGGTAGAATGCCTCTGGGTTTAATCCCCAGTACCACACACACACACACACACACACACACACACACACACACACAAAATCAGTGACTTATTACCATGAGATTCATGTTGGAAACACCAGATAAATGCCTGTTTCTTTCCCTTTGTTTATTAGTTTTTAAAATAATGAGTCAAGTCAGGCATGGTGGTTCACGCCTGTAATCCCAGCACCTACCTTGGAGGCTGAGACAGGAAGATTGTAGGTTCTGGGCCAGCCTCTGCGACTTAGTGAGATTCTCAGCAATTTGCAGAGACCCTGTTTCAAAATAAAAAATAAGAACCAGGCATGCTGGCACCCACCTGTAATCCCAGTACTTGGGAGGTTAAAACAGGAAGATGGCAAATTCTTAGCTAGCCTCAGCAACGTAGTGAGACCCTGTTTCAAAATAAAATAATAAAATCGAGCTGGGGTATGTAGCTTAGAGGTAGAATCCCCCTGAATTCAATCCCTAGGATGAAAGGAAGGAAGGAAGGAAGGAAGGAAGGAAGGAAGGAAGGAAGGAGAGGGAGCGAGGGAGGGAGGGAGGGAGGAAGGAAGGAAGGAGGGAAGGAGGAAGGAAAGAGAGGGAGGGAGGAAGGGAGGGGAAGGAAAGGACAGAAAGGAAGGGGCTTGGGGTGTAGCCTGGAGGTAGAATGTCCCTGGGTTCAACCCCCAGTGCCAAAAAATAACATAAAACAATGAGTCGATTCTCTAGCATCCTCCCAAGGTGTCAGATGAAAGTTAAAAATACATATATCAATACAGACAAATGAATTTAAACATACATGATTTATGTATATATATGTTATGTATAATTATGCATATGAAATACATAGATCATTATGAGCAAATGAATCTAAGTGTATTTGATGTGGTTCATCCACTGCATCTGTTGTCTTACTGGTGTGCAAGCCTCTGCTGTCCAGGCTGCTGACCGGGCCCTTCTGACCTGACCCCAGGGGTCCCTGAGAGCGTCTTTACTCTCCGTTATGACAGAATGTTCCATACCTGCCTTGTGCATTTCCTGCCCTAGGCCTGGATCCACCGTCCTGCTGAGGAGCCATGCTTACTTTTAGTAGAAAATAGTGTTTAGAAACCACGACGAGGATACCAGTGGTTCTCGTTGCTATTGGGCTGGGCATCACTTCTAAGCCTTTTTTTTTTTTTTTTTTTTTGTCAGCAAGGCTCAAGAAAATAAGTATCATTAAGCAGAAAAGGCATAGGGTCCTGTGCTTAATCTCTTTTATCTTCTATCTGCATTCTTTTCAGCATTAGAAATCCTGTTTCTCAAGAATTGCAACATAATCAGTCATTTGCTTTAGCATGTATCGCCCATGTGGGTTTTGAATCCCAGAGGTATGCTGTGTCAGAGAAGCCAGATGCCACCAGTTCTGTCGCCACACAAATGCTAGCACAGTCCTGTGGTCGCTGCTGCATGTGCTCTGAGCTGACACACTCGGCAGCTGACCGCTGACCGCCGGGCATGGCAAATGGGTTGCTGGTACGGATGAGGATTTCTGGTTTTGACAGTTCTTCCCCCTACCGTACTCCCTCTAGAGATTCACGGTCAAAATAAAGCCGAGAGGAGTAATTCCTTTCTGGATGGTATTCCCCAACTGGATCCTTTTCAAATTTACTCTTTACTTTTAATTTTAAAGAAATTTTTTCCAGCATTCCATTGTATTTCATTTCATTGTCATATAAAAACATTTCTGTAGTTCCAAAATAAAATCCACAAAACAAGTCGTATTCGAGGCAGTCTAACTTCTGTGCTCTTCCTTCTATTCTGTCCCCATCCATCTCTCCTAGGGAGCCATTTTTACAAATATTACGGCTTATCCTCCGCCTTCCAAACACTGGGATTATAGGCGTGTGCCACCATGCCTGCCTGGCTGAGAATAAATTTTTAAGATAATTTGCTACAGAGTGGGAAGAAGGCTAATGTTGCAATCTGAGTTTTAAAACCTGTATTTATACTGGTTTTTAAAATGTAAGTTGCTGAGGCTGGGTTGGGATGTGGCTTATTGGTAGATCACATGCCTAGCATGCATGAGGTCCTGGGTTCAATTCTCAGCAGCCGCCTCTCCCCGCCCCCCAAAAAAGAAAAAAAAGCATAAAAAACAGCAAAACAACAAAATACCACACCTTAGTATTTAAAATTACCTATAACAATATGAGTGTGACCATCTTTTTTATTTATTTGTGTTTTTTGTTGTTGTTTTTGGTTTGGTTTGGTTTGGTACCGGGGATTGAACCCGGAGAATTCTACCTCCAGGCTATACCCCTAGCCCTTTTTGTTTTTTTTAAATTTTGAAACAGGGTCTTGCTAAGTTGCTGAGGCTGGCCTTGGCCCTGTGATCCTCCTGTCTCAGCCTCCCAAGTACTGGTATTACAGGCCTATGCCACCCTCCCAATCATCAACAAAGCCTGCCGCTGCCAGAAAAGGAGATCAGAAGGAACTGGAGTCCAGACAGTGTTGCTGCTTACCTTTGCCTAGCTCTATCTTGGATGATCCTCCAACCCGCCCTGCTCCTTCTTACTCTTTTTCGACATTTTTCAGTTATTGTTAAAGTCACTATCTTTTACATCCTGGATGAGAAACTGCCTTTTGCACACCCGAGGTCTGGCTAATCCTGGCCTCTCGGATGTCTGGCAGTGGGGCGGGGAGGGGGAGGGGTCTGGATTCCTGGCTGGTGGTCTTGGCTCCTTGGGTTCAGTGACCGTCATGTGCATCGGTGGCCCTGGGAAGCTCAGGAGTTGTCTTCTCTGGTGTCTCCGAGCGCATGTGGTGAAGCGGTTCCTTGTTTACCTCCCACAGTATCATTTCCTTTTCCACCCTCCCCTTGACAGGCTGCTGAGAGGCGATTGCACTTTCTTAACTGCTCAGCCTGATGTTTGGCTGAAATGCTCCTTAATGTCATGTGAGTGTCAAGGTGTGGAGACATTTTAAAGCAGCATTTCAAAATAAGGCCATTTCAGATGAAGTGTGTCTTATGCACAGGGTAATAATCCTCTATTCCTGCTTCCTGTTTAATGAAATGTTCCGGTGAGGAGCCGTCTGGCTGCCCAAGTGCCGGGCAGTGGCGAAGCTTGAATTTTTCTAACTGCTCGAATCAATAAAGTTATCGCCCATCTTTCCCTTGGTAACCGCTTCTTCCTAAAACCTGGACTTGCTGCCTGTGCCGAGCTTTCAGCCTGCATAGCTCCCAAATCCAATTTTCATTTTAACCTTTCCTCGGCAGCCTAGGAAATAACAGAGTGCCGGAATCGCTCTACTAGATGGGAAATCCAAACCTCTCAGAGGCAACCAGGCCATGTCTAGGCTCCAGAATCAGGCAGAGAATAACAGACCTTAAAGCTTCCCTCTAGAAATGCCCCGTCCTCGTGGTTGGAGCTTCTGCATCAGTGTGTGCTTGCAGGGCTTTGTACCAAAGCCACGTGATGGACAGGTTGGGGCAGTTTCCCATGATCCTAAGTGCCTTTAGTTGCAAACTATAGGCTTAATGGAAATCGGGACTGTTCAAGGTGCTTAGTCACTGAGGAACCGAAGTCTGGCAGCCAGATTGGAAGGGCCTGTTTCACAGGTCGGGAGCCTGAGGCTTGGGAAGAAGGACCTCGAGTACTCGGGCACTGCCACCTGCCCGCTCATTTCACAAAGTCCCTATTCCCATCCCTGGTCATAGGTACTTAATTCCCACCTGGAGGCTGGGAGAGGATTGCTCAGCCTCGGCACTGGTGACAGTTTGGGGCCTGAGCGTTCTGTGGTGCTGTCCTGTGTGTTGTAGGATGCTTAGCGGCATCCTGGGCCCCTACCCAGTAGATGCAGTAGTACTGCCTCCCTTCCCACATTGCGAGACCAAAAATGTCTCTAGACATTCATTACCAGACGTCCCCGGGGGAGAACCGCAGCCTTCAGGGAAACAGAAGAGCCTAGCATTGGCCCCAGGGGCACCCTGCCTTAGGGATAAGGAGTACAAGGGAACCCCCGCAGAGTCCTGGGAGAGCTAAAAGCCTGTGCAATGCTGGCTTTCTGGGAAGCTCTGTGGCCCTGGAATTCTGTCCTTCTAGCATCACCACCTGTTAAACTGGTTGTCCTAGCACCTAGAATGGTGAAGATCCCTGAGGTGGACACTGTTTAAGGAGGAATGAGCCAGGTGTGGTGGCGCACGCTTGTAATCCCAGTACTAGGGAGGCTGAGACGGGAGGATCCGGGTTCGAGGCCAGCCTCAGCTACTTAGTGAGGCCCTCCGCAACTTAGGGAGACCCTGTTTCCAAATAAAGACTAAAAAATAGGGCTGGGTGTAGCCTGGAGGTAGAATGCTCCTGGGTTCAATCCTTAGTTCTGCAAAGAAAAAGAAAGAATGAGTCTGCCTTGTGACCCCAAACCCGAAGTCCTGCCTCGAGGACCGTTCCCTCCAGCCCTTTGGATTTCCAGGTTGTCCCACCTCTCGGTTTTGTGTCTCTGTCTCTCCCTTCTACCATGCCACAGCCTGTCGAGGGAAAGGAAGTGAAATCCAGGCCTGACAGGTAGAGTCTTTTTTTTTTTTTTTTTAATTTCCCCCCGACAGCCCACCTCTTGACCTCCATCTTCTTGCAATGATTTTTTTTAAGTCCTAAATGATTTGGCAATAATTGCTCCTCCTGGCGTGATTATTGCCCTTCACCGATAGTAAATCTGTGAAGTCCCCAGGGTCCTGAGCGCATTTTGGTATGCGGAGCCCACAAGCTGGCCGAGACAGGCATCGCCGCGCCGCGCCACGCCGGGCGGTTATATACCCCGCTGGATCCCCACGCCCCGGCCCTGCCCCCAGCCACCGCTTCCATGTATCAGGCCAGACCACAAATGCTGTTCCCTTGAATGACAGCTTCTCCTCCCAGGGACCAGGTTTTTCTGGTTCCATCCTCATGGGTCACATCAGCGAATATCCAGCCCAGGAAGCCCTGATTTGCCCTTCCAAGAGGGAAGGATTTCTGCTATCTAGTTTTGTGCATGTGTATGTGTGCACACGTGCATTCACACACTTTTATTTTTACCAGAAGCACTACAATTGCAACGCATGCCACAGTATTTTGGGGAGCGTCCTGGGGATCGAACCCAGGATCATTCTACCTCTGAGCTACACCCCCAGCCCTTTTTATTTTTAAATTTTGAAAGGGGGTCTCACTAAGTTGTTGAGGCTGGCCCAGAACCTGTGATCCTCCTGCCTCAGCCTCCCAAGTATTGGGATTATAAGCATGCACCATCACGCCTGGCTTGACATGTCGTGTTTGAGAGATTCATTCTGTTTCCAAGAGAACTCAGCAGCATGATGGTAGAGTCTCTGACAGCTGCGGACTTAGTCCCGAGTGGGAGGCTGTGGGTATCTACAGATTGACTTGACCACGGGTTTTAGGACCACACACTGGAAAAGCGGAAGCGGAGTCTAGCACGAGGCCCCTGGCATCTGAGGCAGCCCTGGCTTTGCAGGGACTTTGGAGTCACCTGTCTATGGATGGCTTGCCCCAGTGCTGTTCCCCTGGGGGGGAGCAGGTGCCACAGGCCAGTGTTTCCTCGGTGATTTGATGATTTCCAGGCAGAGGTCTTCAAGTTTGATAGACGCAAAAATCCCATTCGTTCGTGCTTAGCAGAGTTCCCCCATCCCAACTCTCACCAGATCCGGGTCCTCATCCCTGGCACCGTCATGTACTGAGTGTTTCTTTAACTCGACTCCTTTTTTTACTCAAGTATTAATTTTAGAAGGAACTTTCTGATCATTATTATAAATGGGACACCAGAATCTCTCACATAACCACCATTTAGCTTAACCTAAAAATACCTCCTTGTTACATTAAGAGATTTTATAGGACCTTGTTCTACCTAGAACCCAGGAGTCCATCACCAGTACACATCCACACTTTGGGGAGCATGGAAGTGGGTGGAGGAAAGATCAGAGGAGACCAGCGTGAGGTGTGAAGAGCAGCACATTCGCGAGGAAGAGATGTGGCCCCTGGTGGGCTTGCGGCCCTGGCAGCTGGAAGAATTCTCAGGGGGCAGTCATCGGTCTTCTCCCAGCTTCCTCCCTCTCTCTCGCTGGCTTCTCTGGCCTCCGCTGGACGCTGATGATCAGGTCAGAGAAGCTCCGCTTTCCACGCCACCGGCGCTGCCTTTGTCCGTTGTCAGCCCCTCAGGATTCCCCCGCCTATATTTCCCAGGACGATGACCTCAGGCCTATCAGCTGGTGCTTTTTGGGATTCATTGCATGGCCCGCCCTGGTGACTGGCGGGTGGGTCGTTAGCACACACCTGGTGACCCCTTGAGAATGCCCCCGCCCTCCTCGGCGCCCCCGAACCTGGTTGGGCCTCTCTCCCTTGAGATCAGAACTCAAAACCTCGCCTCCTCTGGGAAGCCTTCCCTGACCACCAGGCCCTCCGGGGCGGGCCTCACGGCCTCCAGCGCTCTATCGCAGTCATATTGTGTGCCTGTGAAATTGTCTCGTCAGTGTCTGTCGTCAGCACTCAGCTCTGAGCTTTGCAGGGGCGGGGACCGTGTCTGGCTGACTTGCTGTGTCCATGATGCTGGCCCAGCACCTCGGCCCACACACGGTAAGGAACCGAGGACCTGGAGCAGAGCACTTGTTGCAAAGTGTGAGGACCACATCCGGTGTGATTAGATGAGGAGTTTCCTAAATAAAACATTTCCTAATACTTGTTTTTCCTTTTAGCAAGGAATGTAAATGATTATACTAATGCATATGCTAGTTATGCTAATGTTTAGCTAATATATGATGTCCAGGCACTATGCTAGATGCATAAGTTAGATATTTTTATATTTATAAGTTAGCTGGGCGTGGTGGCGCACACTAGTAATCCCAGTACTTGGGAGGCTGAGACTGGAGGATCTGGGGTTCGCAGCCAGCCTCAGCTACTTAGTGAGACTCTCCGCAACTTAATGAGACCCTTTAAATAAAGAATAAAAAGTAGGACTGGGGGTGTAACTTGGAGGTAGAATGCCCCTGGGTTCAATCCCCAGTACTGCAAAAGAAAAAAATGTACCTTATAAGTTATATATATATATATAAGCTATATATACTTATATGTTATATATATATAAGTGATATATATTTATATCAGTTAAATATGCTATCTATAGTAATATTTATGTTATATATATTTATATAAGTTATATACAGTTATATATATTTATAAGTCATATATATGTGTGTTACTGGGGATTGAACCCAAGGGCAGTTCTACTTCCAAGCTACACCCCTAGTCCTATTTTAATTTTTATTTTGAAACAGAGTCTCGCTAAGTTGCTGATTGCCTCACTGCTGCCGATGCTGGCTTTTGAACGTGTGATCCTCCTGTCTCAGCCTCCCAAGTACTGGGGTCACTGGCGTGCATCACCATGCCCAGCACTTACGTGTTTTGGTTGAAGCTCCACACCGGGTACACCCATTTTACAAATTGCAGTGGAGGCTTGCACCGGGCCTGTAGCTGACAAGCAGTAGAGCTGGGGTCCGGGCCTGGCTGCCCTGGCTGGTCTGACCCTTGAGCTCTGTCCGTCCATCTTGCTGGTCATAGAGTGCTGCCTCCTTTTCCCCAGGAGCAAGTGCCATATAGACTCCTGGCTTTGCAGGCAGAGTTTGGACAGATGGGCCCATGCTCAGGAAGATCCCCCAGCTTAGAAATGCTATGTGGTCAGGATTCAGTTTTTTTTTCTGGATTTGAGTTTGAATTTGTGTATTTATTCATAGTTTAACCCAGCTGAGCATCTGAATGCAGTGCGGAATCTCAAGGAGCAACTGTCAGTCCCAAAGCATCTGTCCCTGTCAACATCGGGGTACTCACCCTGTTACTGGAATCCGGTTTCCCATCTGCCTGGCCCCTGACCAAGGACATTCCTGATTGGTCTCGAAGGTAGATGGGAAATTTGTTTCCTGTGGAAGGTGCTAGTGACTGCCCACCAGTGGATCTTCTGAAAGTATTCTGATGCTTTTGAGTAGATTCTTGTGGTAGGAAAATGAGAGAGGTAGTTTTCTGTCTCCAAAAATATATGTAGTTAGCCTGGTGTGGTAGTACATGCCAGTACTTGGGAAGCTGAGTTCTCAGGTTCAATGCCAACCTCAGCAACTTAGTGGGACTCTCAGCAACTCAGTAAGACCCTGTTTCGAAATAAAAAATAAAAAGGGCTGAGGGTGTATCTCAGAGGTAGAATGCCTTTCTTTTCTTTCTTTTTTTTTTTTAATCTGCCATTTCTCTGTTTAACTTTTGGAACACATAAAATACAATTATAGGAACCAATTTAATGCTCTCATCTGCTAATTCTTATAATCTGTGTCCATTCAGGGTCAGTTTTGTTTGAAGGATTTTTCTCTTTATTGCGTGTGTGATCTTTTCCATTGTAGCACGTCTGATAATTTCTTATTGGATGCCAGGCATTGTGAATTTTACCTTTTGCATATTTTTATATGACCATATGTATTTTTTTGAGCTTTGTTCTAAGCTCTAGTTAGTTACTTAGAAGTAGCTTGATCCTCCCAAATCTTGCTTTTAAGATTTTAGAGGCAGCACCAGAACGGAGTTTAGTCTAGGACTAATTGTCCCTCACCACTGGAGCATGATGCTTCTGAGAACGCTACCCACTGCCCTGTGAATTATGAGATTTTCCAGTCTGGTTTGTGAGAACAAGCTCAACCTTGTGTGAAGTCCAGGCTCTGTTTTCTCTCATTTTTTTTGGTGTGCCTCTTCCTTGGGGAGTTCATCACTTGGAGTGCTGGTAAGTAGTCAACTGAGTACCTAAGGAGACTGAACACCTCCACAGTTCTTTCTGAGTGGTTTCTCTAGTCTGACACTTTGTTCTATGGACTGGCTACTCTGCTGTCCCCGGAATCTTAGCTCTGTCTCCTCAATTCTGGGTAGGTGGAGTAGGGTAAGGTTGTCTGCTGGATTCCTCCCTATGTTAGTCAGCTCAGACTAAGGACTAACAAAATAACAGTCTAGGTGGCTTAAACAACAGAAAATACACCTTCCCACAGTACTGGAGGTTGGAAGTCTGAGACCAAAGTGTTGGCAAATTCAGTTTCTGGTGCAGGCCTCTTCCTGGCTCATATGTGATGGTTGTCTTAGTCAGTTTTGTGTTGCTGCAACAGAATACCCCATGCTGGATACTTTATAAAGATAATAAGTTTATTTTACTCACAGTTTCGAAGGCTAAAGGTTCAAGATTGGGCAGCTACATCTGGGCAGCCTCTAGCGAGACCCCTGGCTGTATCATGACGTGATGGAGAAGCAGGGAAGAAAATGGCAGAAGGGGCCTCGCTTTATGATAACCAGCCCTCTCAGACTCACTCACTCCAGGAGTCCAGCACCGATGCCTTCCAAGGATGGTGCCGCCATGACCTAGAGACCTCCCAGCAGGCCACCTTTTATAGGCCTCACCACCTCACCGGGGACCAGGCTTCCAGCAGGTGGACCCTGCGGGGCTCCTCACGCCACAGCCAGGCCCCAGCGGCTGCCTTCTCGCTGTGTGCTCACGCGGCCTTCCCTCTGAGCTTGTGCGGAGAGAGCTGTGGTGACCCCTCCCTCTGTAATAGAAAGCCTAGTCCCATTGGATTGGGGTCCACCCTTGTGACCTCGTGTAACCAGGCTTACGTCCCTAGAGGCCCCATCTCCACACATGGTCATATCGAGGGTGAGGGCTTCAGCGCACGACTTTGGGGTGCACAACTCAGTCTGCAGCACCCTCCCTGCACCTGCAGTCTCCAAACAACGAGGAGGGTGTGCTGGGCCAAGTGCAGGGTTGACCCAGCCTCTTCCCGTGTCCTCGTGTGAGGGCCATTGTCTATAGAGCTGTTAGCTCAAAGAATCTCGCTGCTTCAGGTTGGAGAGTCTATCCTAAGGCAGTTTTTGAAATGGTACCCAGGCATGGTGCTGCACGTCGATAAGCCCAGCACTTGAGAGGCTGAGACAGGATAATCGCAGGTTCCAGACCAGCCTCAGCAACTTAGGGAGACTCTCAGCAACTCAGCGGGACCCTGTTTCAAAATAAAGAGAACCTGGGGTATAGTGCAGAGGTAGAATGCCCCTGGATTCAATCCTTGCACGCATGCACACACACACACACACACACACACACACACACACCAAGAAGGAAGGGAGGAAGGATCCTCAGGGGACTGAGGATGGATTGGTGGTAGCACTTGTGAGCATATGTGAGATCTTGGGTTCCAGCCCCACCACAAAACAAAAACATACACACACATGTCCAGACTGTTTCCTCTGAGTGTGTTGTTGTATATTCCTTTGTTTTTGATAAGTAGTGCCTTCCTTATTGAAAGATTTGCCAGGGATTTCCTTAGTTTTCACAGAACCAAGGATTGGCAGACATCACCAGGCTGCTGAACACCGGGCAGCCCGTGTGCACCTCGATTCCTGCACGTCTGCGCCACGTGTGTCCTGGGGGCGCCAAATCGCTTTGACGTCTGATGATTGATTTTCAAATTGCGCAAATATATACCGTTCAGAGGCACAGCCCACGGGGGTGGCGGGAGATATATTCATGGTGGGTTGACTTTTAATCAATACCATGACAATAATATCTTGTTTAATTCGTATGCTGGTGGTTTTAAACATCAAATCACGCAGTTTATTATGTCAAAAAAAGATGAAGGGGGCGCGGGGATAAAATTCTCCTGGCATCACTTCTGAGCATATTTCACTGCCGTGACAGGCCATCATGATTGGGGACGACATCGTGGGTGACGTCGGTGGTGCCCAGCGGTGTGGAATAAGAGCGTTGCAGGTGCGGACTGGGAAGTTCAGGTCAGTGCCACGGACGGTCCATTTGCAGCCGTCTCCCCAGATTCCTGGAGGGACCATGCTCTTGCTTTGTTGTCTAAAACCAAAAAAGGGTGGTTTTCTTTCTGAATAGAGAAGCAGAATGTGGGTGTTTAGGGCCTTGTCTACAACTGACCTCTAAGGATGGGCCTGGCTGACCCCTGTGATCAGAAATCACTGACCTCCATCGCCTGATGTCCAGTGGCAAGACAGAATAGCTTTCGATGCAGGGTCTGGGTTTTGAAGCAGATGTGAACAGGCGAAGGCTCTTCCCAGGTGCTGCCCGCCAGAGGCTCGGGCTGAATTTGTCTGTGCCCCTTTTGACAGTGTGCTCAGAGCCGTTGCCGTTGCAGAAGTCGCAGCTGGTGGCTCTCCACCCCTCTGGCCACTCTCTTTCTCCTGGACCCTGCCTCCTCTAATCTGTGAGAGGCAGAGATCGCAGGGTCAACAACGATGGCTGCTCAGGATGCTCTGGAGTGGGCCCTCCGTCTCCAGAAGCTTGGGCTCTATCTGTTGGGTCCAAAGTCCTACCCAGTCACTGTGGGTACCTGCTGGGGTTGGCACATGGGGTGTATGGAGCTGCCCTGTGGTCACCAGGCTGTGGCTTGCTTGGTCATTGAGAGTGTCTTAAACATCAGAGAACTGTCTTGCCTTATTAATTGTGATTGTGAGAAGGTTCGGTTTTTCTGGTGCTGGGGGGACTTGGGAAAACATGGGCATCTGGGCTACCTGGGTTTGGGGGAGCGAGGGCAGTTGTGTTTGTCCTGAGCCATCTGCTTGGGCAGGGTCAGAGCCCATTAGTGCCCCGATGCTCACCTGAGGTCTCTCCCGGGTGAGGCCTCTGTGGGTTTGGGGCTGGAGGTGAACACAGGTGAGCAAGGAGTCCCACGCACCTGAGACCTGGGGCGGAATGGGGCTGGTGTGGCACAGTGGGAGAATGCTTGGCTGGCACGCACGAGACTCTCGTTCCTTCCTTGGCACTGAAAAATCAAACAAACAATCAAACACAAAAGACATAAGTGACATTGCCCAGTGGACTTTTCTCCTGGAGAGATAAACTCCATCCACAGTTTGCCAAATCCTTCCAGCCCACCTTTCTGTATAGACAAACAGATTAATAATGTTTGGGGTTGTTTTTCTTTTTACAAAAATGGGATTACATTATTTTGCAACCTGCTTTTTTTTTCCTTAGACACTGTTTTATGGCATCATCTCATTATTTTTCATTATTTTAAACACTGTCAACCTTCTGCCTTATAAGAACTTCCTTTATACCAAGCCTGGTGGCGCATACCTGCAATCCTAGTACTTGGAGGCTGAGGCAGGATCGCAGTTTGAAAGCCAGCCTCAGTGACTTAGAGAGACCTTGTTTCAAAAAAAGGAATAAAATAGGGCTAGGGGTATAGCTCAGTGGTAGGATGTCCCTGTGTTCAATCCCCAGTACCACCAAAAAAAAAAAAAAAAAACAAGAACTCATGGTAGTGCCTGGTGCATGGTGGCCCTTGGCTACCGCCCAGGTGATGGCAGGTGAGGGCAGAGGGATTTTCTCCGACTCGCAGGTACAGGCATCTTGCCAGCTGGAGAGGACGAGGCTTGGCTTGTTTGGGATTTGTTTGTTGGGACGTAGATCTGCCTCCTTTAGGGAGGACACGTGGACAGAAAAGGAGACGGGCGTTTTTGCCTGTGAGTACGTGTGTTTTAAAAGGACGGGAGATCCCTCAGCTGCTGCGACTCTCTGGAGCCTCCCTGGCTGACGCTGTAGCCACCACCTGCAGGTGCCACTCGCTGGTCCAAATTGCCACCTCTGGGAAGGGTCAGCTACACGCCGGGGCTCCGAGACGAAGTGGGGGGACAGATGGCCACTATGCTTGTTAGTAATTTTCTACAGGTTGAAATGCTGACATTGTATGTTAACTTCACCTGTTTATTATACTCCTTGTTAACATGGCTACTAGAAAACGCTAGCTTGGCCTGCAGTGGCCCTTGTCCCTGCACTGCCCCCTCCTTCCTCCAGAGGGCACCCTCGGCGCACAGACGCAAGCAGGGCTCCTCGGTGCCCATGCGGATAGCCAGCTGGGCAGCATGCCCCATGGCTATACAGGCCCTTGCTGTGCTGGGGGCTGCGTTAGGGCTGGGGATCCACAGGCCCTGGCGGCAGGCACCCCCTTGGTGCCTCCTGCAATGTGTGGCTGGCTCGGGCCAGTAGGCAGCTGCTGAAGTCAGACAGGCAGCCGGTATGCTTCCGTCCCTCTGCGGAAGTGGTTCCGTCCAGCCTCCCAGGCAGCACCCGGCCCACCCTCCCCAGGGCCGCCGCGCCCTGAGCTCCCCACCCCGCCGGCCATCTCCGATCAGGCAGCTGCGATTGTAGAGGTCAGCGTGGCCCTGTCTCCCCAGAGGTGGTCCCTCTCTGCCACTGAGGTGTGTCCCTACCCCTGTGCCGGGCTTCTCCTCCAAGTGCCTCTGAGTAGCCTCACAGGAGACAAAGGTCACTGGATGGGTCACTGGGCATGGAAAGGCCTCCCGGGCCCTGTCCTCAGTTGATGGCCAGCTGGGAGAACAAGGGGGAAAGGGCGGTGGCGTTTTCCTGGGCACAGGTGGCAGAGAGCATGCACTGTGACCCCGCCATGCTCACACCTGGTGTGCAGCCGGGACAGGACGGGGGGCTGAGCTCCGGGGGGCCGGAGACACTGGCACCAGAAAGAGAGCCCTGTCGTAGGATGTGCCCTCAGTCACCTTCTTCTGGTTTCGCACACGCGTGCGCACACGTACCCAGGTGGGCGCGTACAGTTGTGTTTCTGAGCAGCTC
>PVLC010040310.1:0-13907 GCA_004027655.1 Graphiurus murinus
ATGTGATTAACTAATGCTTCTCCGGAACCATGCCATTTACATAGAATGCTTCTCCGGAACCTGCTTGATGCTGTGTCATCTGGGTTTTGGGGTCTATGGGGGTACTCAAGGTTGGCCCTCAGTATTTATGTCACAAAGGTTGCTCAATAAAGTTGAACATTTGTTCCCCTTGCAAGGTGTGTGTGTGTGTGCGTGTGTGATGTGGCGCCGTGTTTCTCCCCCCCCCCCCTTTTTTTCTCTTTCTTATTTTCAGCTCCCAGTTGATCGGCAGAAAAGAAAACTGAGGCAGCAGCTGGCCTGCTGCAATCCCCATATGGTAGTGCTGTAAAGATGGTCCCGCATTCCCTGGCGAGAGGGTATTCCTCACAGAATACACTGGTCCCACCATCCGGTTCTTCAGTTATCTGCCTTAAAAAGGAAAATAAAAGCAAAGATATTTTTCATAGTTTTGTGTGGTACTGGGGATTGAACCCAGGGACATTCTACCATTGAGCTATACCCCCACGGCCTATTTTACTTTTTCCTTTGAAACAGGGTCTCCCAAAGTTACTGAGGATGGTCTTGAACCTACCATCCTGCTAGCTCAGCTTGCCAGCTACTGGGATTACAGGCATGTACCACCATGCCCAGCTTTTGTTTTTAATTATATGTACTTTGCTTACCTGTAATCCCAGTACTTGGGAGGACGAGACAGGAGGATTTCAGGTTCAAGACCAGCCTCAGGAACTTAGTGAGACTCCCAGCAATCTAGCAAGACTCTGTTTTAAAAACAAAAAATAACAAAATGGCTGGGGGTATACCTTAGAAACAAAATGTCTCTGGGCTCAATCCCCAGTACTATACACACATAAAAATTATATGTGCTTTCATTTATATAGTAAAAGTAAGATCATTATATACATATAATATACTTGAAGACATTCATGTGCACTTAAATACACATATGTGATATATAGGATATGCAGTTGTTTAGCAACCACAAACAAGAAAAGATAAATCAATTTTGCCCTCACCATTTGGGTATTAGGTATTGTAGATGTCGTAGCAGTCAAGCAGGTTCCATGTCATATGGCTTCTCCAGTAGCCTGGGAAATGGGCATCTGAGGACCTCTGCTGAAATGATGAATGTGGCTGTGATCGATTGGTAATGTCTGTCTTCTGTGCAGGGTCAGGAGATGGTGGAATGTATGCCGTGATCTCACTGTCCCTGGTTTAGCTCTAACCTACTTATCTTGCACAGGCTAGTGTGTTTAAACTTGCCTAAAATCATCCTTTAAGAGCTAGGTTAAACTTATTCTTTAAGAGTTCTATATCTTGTATAAGCTTGAATTAGTAACTAGAAATTCTGCTTTCCTTTGCTTTCTCCCCAAGGCAGTTTTATGACTTCAAAATGCTGCTAAAAGAAAAAAAAAAAAAAAGAGTGCAATTGTGTGTGTAGATTCATGCTGCACATAGCCAACAGCTACTGCTTGAAATACCTGCTGGCAGGTTGGATGTTTCATTTTCAAAAATTGAAAATTCTTTCCGTCTGATTTTATATATTATAGTTGAGGCATTTAACGTGGCTGAACCACTTTTCCTCTCTCCCTCATTTTGCCAAGGAAGGTAGAAAGGAGGTATTTGCAAGGAACTGGAACTTGTAAGGAATAATTTCAGCAGCTATGTGGGAGGATAATCATAGGGACTGGCTAAATTGCTCTCGGCTGATAGCCTTGAGGGCAGTGGTTCTCAAACTTGAGCCAGACATCAGAATCAACTGGAAGCACATTAAAAGCCTACTAAGCTTCCAATCCAGCAGGTCTAGCAGGGCCTGGGAATCTGCATTTTCCAACAAGTTCTTAGCTGTTGCTGATACTGATGGTATCGGGCAAGAACCACTCTTTGAAAACCACTTCTGAGCGCCATTGGACCCCAAACTGGCCTGAAGCTGGAGCTGGGGTCATGATCAATGCATGTTTGGCTATGAGGGAGGACCCAGAGTCGGTTGCAAAGATATGTGCCAAAGTCCAGTTGGACCAAAATTGGGATGACTGCATTTACTGTTGGTAAGACTAACCATGAAGAGAGTCATCCACAGAATTATTTCCTGTAAGCATTTGTTTTAAATATAATGCTGTTGCTTGACGTGTTGAAAATGTTTCTAGGTATTATGCTTTTTTAAAAAAAAATTTTTAATGTGAAAAAAATATGACCATGATAGGGAGCACCTATAAAAGAAAAGTTTTCTAAGAGTTCATCTCATGCAAATCAGGGCACTACAGACGTCAAGTTCTGACCTTAAGTGCAGAAAATTATCAAAAAGCAAAAACAGGCTGGGCATGCTGGCGAGCTTCTGTAGTGCTGGTACACGGGAGGCTGAGACAGGAAGATTTCTGGAAATTTATCTCTACACCTTTGAATACCTTTGAAGGCAGAACTTGCTTATATATTGCCTTACCATCTCCAGGGCTGTGGGGAGTTTGCTGATCTGTTTGGAAGACGCTTGGGTGTCTTAGACCCTGGTTCTCAAGCTGTGCTGGCTGCTCCTCCGAATCACCAGGGCAGCCAGGCCTGGCTTCACAGTCCGGTGACACTGTGACTGCACAGGGCCCCATGTTCAAGAAAGGCCCACACTTAATGTTCTGCATACTTTTTGAACGAGGAGCCCTGCATTTCCATTGTGCGCCAGGTGCTGCAAATCATGCCCCTGATCCTACTGGCAGCTTTTAGAGATGTCAATGCCCAGGCTGCAACCAGACCAATTGATCAGAATCTTGAGGCCAAGCCCCGGCCTCTGTATTCTGGAAGGTTCCCCAGTGATTGCAGGCGCCAGCCAACTTTGAGAGTCACTGGTGCAGGACAGAATTTCTCAACTGATGTGTTTCTGTGTATGTCTCGGGGGACATCAGATTCATCTGGAGCGTTCTTCCAAACTCTATATGCTGATGTGTATACAAATCGATGACTCCTCTTAAATCCAAAATAGGCTGGTTCTACCCAACTCCCAGGCAGGAGTTTTAGATGGCTGACGCCTGTCTATGAAACACTGCTGCCTCTGTTTTCTTCTTACCTGAATTCTGAGTTGCTGTGAGAGTTACTACATATGAACTCTTTGGACCTGCACAGTTGGGGCATAATGGCCCCTGAAATGAAGCTTTTTATCCAGAGATCAAGTGGTAGAAAAAAAAGAGAGAGAGAGAACCACCACCCTGGCTCTGTGTCAGAGCTGTGTGGCTTGGGGCATAATTTCTTTGTGTTTACTAATTAATTTCCTTCTCAGGGGCATACTAATACCTCAGTTGCACAAGAATTGTGAGGATCGGATGGATTAAGGCCAGCAAAATGTCTGGCACATAGTAGGGATCCCTCAGTGAATATTGGTCTACCATGCCCTCCTGTACTCTCAACTATTTCTTTGTCCTACAGGAAAAATAGAACTCATGATTAGAGCTGCAAGAAAGAAATGCCAACCGATATTATTCAATTAGCGTGCTCCCCAAACATACAATTTGTAGCTATTCAGCGCATAGTTATTGAATATGTGTTAGGTCAAGATGTCATGGGGATGGATTCCGCATGCATATACGTGTATTCATGCAGACCTATTTAGACACACACACACACACACACACACACACACACGGCAGGCTCCTATTCAGTAAAAATTATGCTTTTTAAAGTATCACAATAGTGTTATTATAACAACTCAAAAAACACAGAAGTAAGCTGGTGAGGTGTCACATACCTATAATCCCAGTTCTTGGGAGGCTGAGACAGGGGGATCCCAGGTTTAAGGCTAGCATGCAGTAACTTAGTGAGATACTGTTTCAAAATAAAAAATAAAGAGAAAAAGGGTTGGCAGTGTAGCTCAGTGGTAGAATGCCCCTGGGTTCAATCCTCAGTACTTTTTTTTTTTTTTAAAGAAAGAAACTAGTAATCCCTACCTCTCCCTTTTGTCCCCATTTAGTATAACTATTTATTTATTTATTTATTTATTTATTTATTTATTTATTTATTTATTTTTGCAGTACTGGGGATTGAACTCAGGGGCATTCTACCTCCGAGCTACACCTGCCAGCCCTATTTTTCATTCTTTATTTTGAAACAGGGTCTCACTAAGTTGCGGAGTGCCTCACTTAGGTAGCTGAGGCTGGCCACGAACCTGGATCCTCTGGTCTCAGCCTCCCAAATGTTGGGATTACAAGCTTGCACCACCACGCCCAGCTACCCCCTTTTATCCCCATTTAGTATAACCATTTCTAAAAATAATTTTCAGTTCAAAATAAATTCGACATAGATTTTTTTTTATCATTTTTCTTTTGCATACCCCCCCATGTGGGTGCCTATCCCATTGACATTCTGTAACTTGCTTTCCTTCCCTCCTTCACCTAAGGATAGGATGTGGACATCTTCTGAAGTCAGCACCTCTCACCCATGTGTGGGCTTCAGTAGCCTGTGGCCTTCCCCAAGACGGCGTGCTGTTTACCAATCATTGCCCGCACCATCACTCAGTGTCTGTCTGGGGCTATTGCTTCTGCTGCTGCCGGGAACATTCTTTTACATCCTTCTTTTGGATAACGCAGTAGCAAAGCTTCAGCAGTTTATAACCCAGGAGGGGGCAAGGCAGAGGCCAAATAAATAATAATACAGGCGATACACCAACCTCGACTGCCATGGACGCCACGTAGCCGGTGTTTCAGTGGCTGTGTGAGCCATGCACGTGAAAGAGTGTCCATCTGACCCGGAGCAGTTCACTAAAGCAGCAGATGTTTCCATGTCACAAGCAATGGTACACATGATATCTATCTTAATATTAGGTCTAGGCTGGGATCTTCCTAATGGTGCTGGAGCCAGCCTCGACCGCAGCCCCAGGTTCTGTCAACTTCAACTGATTCTGCAAGCAGTTTCGCATAAAAACCTTTTCATTTGCACACCTGTAATTAATCCCAGGAGTTGGGAGGCTCAGACAAGAGGGTGGCAGGTTTGAGGCCAGCCTCAGCGACTTAGCAAAAGCACTCAGCAACTTAGCAAGACCCTGTTTCAAGAAAACACACACACACACACACACACACACACACATATATGTATAATATAAAAATATGTATTTATTACATAAAATACATTATTTAAGGGCTGGGGGTATAGCTCAAAGGTAGAACACCCCTGGGTTCAATCCCCAGTGCCAAAATAAATAAATGAATCCCTATGCAGCTTCCTTCCAATCTTTTTTGCAGTAAAAAAAAAAAAAAAAGCAAAAGAAACTCCCAACTGAACACACAGAGGAAGTTCACTTGCCTTTCGAATGCAGCCAGTAATTTCTCTGATTGCTCATAGTTTGCTCCACTATTTTCTTCCAGAAGCTAAAAGTGAAGGAGAAAAGTTTTCCCAGCCAAAACCCCTGTTTCTCCTGACAGGCCTCGGACGCACACTTCAGCGATGCATGCTTACAGTGCATTAAGCAAGATTCACCAGATTCTTTTTTTTTTTTTTTTAGGCAGCTATGAAATAGTGTCACCAGAATTGTTTTTACTCTTGATGACTTTACTGCAAAAAAAAAAAAAAAAAATGTTTAAGTGTTGTGGTACCTATGGAAGTGTGCAGCTCAAAGCCATTTGGAGAAATAACTTGCTGTTCAGCTGTCTGTCGGGAGTGTGGTTAGCCGAGCGCCCCAGCCGCAGTGCCTTCTGGGCCGTCCCCACTTTCCTGCAGTCGCCTAGCTCTTCCAGGCCGCTCCAGCCAGGGGCTGAGCCGGCAGGGCCGATGGGACCTGGCTATTTCTGGATCCAGAGCTCTTTTCTCCTGACCTCCTGCTTAGGTGGCTGGGGTTTCTTTAGGTCTATAAGAACTTCCGCATGGCAACCTGGGGTCCTCCCTGCCCAAGCCTGCCCCCCCACCCCCTTTAACTCTCACAGATAAATCTCTTTCTTTCCTAACTTCTCAGCATCCATTTCTGGAGGAACCCAATAGATGTGAATACAATGTAGGAACAGAAAGAGTATACTTTCCTTCTGAGGGTTAAAGTACCTAAACGTATCCCCTATCCCCTGGACATTCTTGCACCAGGCTCTGCTAAAAATGAATTATGACTCTGCCAAAGGAAAACTGACCGATTCATTTGAATTATTCGGCGGGGACTCACATGAACAATTAAATGTAGGGACTCACATGTATTCTGAAATCCCACGTTAGTTACTCAAACTATTTCCAAGAGCTGGCTTCAGGAACGTGTGTTAGTATTCCTTTTGTGTTCTGCCGGAACTGATAAGAGCCAAGACATCATAGTTACAATGAGAAAATGCTGTTCCAATTTCTGCCACTTTAATCACAATTCACATTTTTGTTTGTTTGTTTGTTTTGTTTTGTTCGTACTGGAGATTGAACCCAGGGACATCCAACCTCTGAGCTATACCTCCCAGCCCTTTTTACTTATTTATTTTTTATCTTGAAACCGGGTCTCGCTAAGTTGCTGAGGGCCTCGCTATGTTGCTGAGGCTGTCCTTAAACCTGTGATCCTCCTGTCTCAGCCTCCGAAGTACTAGAATTACAGGCACCACCATGCCTGGCGAGCCAGTGCTCTTGCTAAGATGCCTTCCCTTGTGATTCCCCAGATTGCAAAGGAAGAGGAGACTCATTGCATTCTTGCCGTTGCAGGAGAGTTTGGAGAGGTGTACAAGGGGCGCCTGAAACTGCCCGGCAAGAGAGAAATCTACGTGGCCATCAAGACGCTGAAGGCCGGGTACTCGGAGAAGCAGCGGCGTGACTTCCTGAGCGAGGCGAGCATCATGGGCCAGTTTGACCACCCCAACATCATCCGCCTGGAGGGCGTCGTCACCAAGAGCCGGCCGGTCATGATCATCACGGAGTTCATGGAGAACGGCGCCCTGGATTCTTTCCTCAGGGTAAGAGCAAACTCGGGGACACAGATGATGTTAGAAATGAGTGTCCCCTGAGCAAAACCCACCGTTCTGGGAGCGTTTACTGCAATGTGGGGAGCGGTGGTAGACATTTGCAAGGTGAGTGGATGTGGGCTGCTCAAAGGAGCATACAAAGCAGATGTCTTGGGCTCCTCAGAGGGAGGACGGCGTGCAGGAGGCCCACAGTGAGTGTCTGCTGACTGAGCAAAAAGGAGCAAGTCGAAGAATGACCATTGGCATCTGCATAAGTCACAGGGACGGACGAGGCTCTTGGTGGCTCCGTAGCCCCATGTGTGTGACGTGTGTGACTCATGCATCCGCACAGCCTCCCCCAGGGCCCCACCTGCTTTCTTCATGGGCTGTTCTGAGATAAAGGAGTTGCACTTTTTGGAACGCTCAGGCCTCCACCTGTGTTCCCAGGAGGCACTTCCAGGCAGGGAAGGGGCAGACTCTAGCACAAGCTCCAGAAGTCTTTCCCAGAATGGTTGGAGAGCTGTGACCCCAGCCGCTCTGCAGCGGGAGGAGGAGGTGCCTGAAGGCCCTTCGGCTGGGAGATTTGTGAAAGATCTTTGCCAGAGCGTCCACAATGGAGCTGCTTCCATTTCTATAAGATGTCACGGAGTCACGGAGAGGAGGGGTGAGCATGGCCAAGGTGCTGGTGTCCTAAGTTGGGGAGCAGGGCCTGCCTCAGTCCAAGAGGCTCAGTGAGCACTGCTGCTGGGGAATCTGAAAGCAGAAGACCCAGGGGCAGCGTCCAAGAATGGTGGAGCCTTCTGAGGCAGGATAACCACCAGGAGGTTGCACACATGACCAATGCTACCAAGCACTAGCCATGGCTGCCGATCAAAGGCTCCTTCACTCAGAGTTGGTGATTGAAACATCGATGGGTGATTGCTCTGGCCTGGCAGGGACTGTGCTGGAAGCTGGACCTACAGTGGAGAAAGAAGCATCGCTGTAACAAATCTCCCCCAAACCTTACTGGCTTGGCACAACAGTGATATATTTTGCTCATGACCCTGCAATAGGGACATGGTTTTATTGGTGGGGTTGAGCCTCTCTGTTCCATGAAGAGCCAGCTGGAGCAACTCAGGGGCTGCGGCTTGGACATGTCCAGAAGCTTGTTCACACCAGTATCGGTGGTGATACTGGTGGCATCTTTCCATGTGGGCCTGCTTTGGCTTCCTCAGGGCCAGCTGGCTTCCAAGAGCAAATGTCCCAAGAGGAGAAAGTGAAGGCTGTAGCAGCTGGGGACATCACTATTACCACAGTCACAGGCCCACCCAGATCCATGGGGGAAAACAGGCCCCACGAGAGGGAGAGAGCAACCCAACATCTATTTTTTTTTTTTTTTTTTTTTTTTTGCGGTACTGGGGGTTGAACTCAGGGGCATTCTACCTCCAAGCTATACCCCCAGTCTATTTTTTATTCTTTATTTTGAAACAGGGTCTCACTAAGTTGTGGAGTGCCTCACTAGGTAGCTGAGGCTGGCCTCGAACCCGGATCCTCTGGTCTTAGCCTCCCAAATGCTGGGATTACAAAAGTGCGCCACCACGCCCAGCCCCAACATCTTCTAACACTTAAGAGATGGAGGATCTTGTCATGTCTAGCTCACAAAATACGACCTGCCACAGAAGAAGTCTCTGCCCAGGACCCGGCCTGCACATCTTCCAAGCTATCATCTGCCTTTATTATGCTTTTTGATTTCAGGAATGGAGCGCAGAGGTATCATGGAGAGGCGGGACTTAAATCTTCCTGGGGAGGCCAGGGGAGGTGTGGAAGCCCAGGAAGAATTCCTCGGAGAGTAGGGAATGAGGAATTTGCCAGATAGGTTGGGGAGTGGGCAGTAGGATGACGAAACCATAAAACAGTGTGTACAGAAGCCAAAGTAAGGCCGGCCTGCCTCTTTGGTAATCTGCCAGCAGCTGCATGGTGATTTGAGCACCTAGGAGCAGAGCTTGGGGGCTGCAGTCAGTGTGGAAGGGTGGCTGGTGTACCCGGCTAGATGCTGCTCTTGTTCACCACCGAAGATACCTTTGCAGGGCAGCACAAGCTCTTTGCCTCATCTGGTCATTAGGCAGATGGCTTTTGTTTAGGGGAGTCAGGATCTAGGTCATGGGTAGAGATTAGAAGGCCCGGGTAAGCCAGGCGTTGTGGTGCACCCTTGTAATCCCAGTACTTGGGAGGCTGAGACAGGAGGATCCCAGGTTTGAGGACAGCCTCAGCTACTTAGTGAGGCCCTCTGCAACTTAGTGCGACCCTGTTTCAAACTAAAGAATAAAAATATAGGGCTGGGGTGTAGCTCAGAGGTAGAATGCCCCTGCGTTTAATCCCCAGTACTGCCAAAAAAGAAAAAAAAAAGAAGGCCGCCCGGGTACCTTGCCTAATGCAGCCTCCTGGCAGGTCTGGGTTATGCCTTCTATTTTGAGCCCCATTCATTAGCATCATTAGTATAGTTAGCTCCAGGTAACTTCTTTTTTTTTTTTTTTTTGCGGTACTGGGGATTGAACTCAGGGGCATTGTACCTCCAAGCTATACCCCTAGCCCTATTTTTTATTCTTTATTTTGAAACCGGGTCTCACTAAGTTGCAGAGTGCCTCACTAAGTAGCTGAGGCTGGCCGCGAACCCGGATCCTCCGGTCTCAGCCTCCTGAATGCTGGGATTACAGTGTGCGCCACCACGCCCAGCTTCCAGGTAACTTCTGGTTGAATGAAAATCCTGAACAGTTATTCCTGGGACAAAATGTTAGGGAGTGGCCGGAGAGATCTCGTCCTCCTGGATGTACACAATATCCCTCCATCCACATGGCTACATCAGGGCAAGGGACAGTCTGTGCTTTCCTGGGGACATTCATTGGTGATCAGAGAACTTAGGAAGAAACTCCAGTAGCCTAGAAGGCAATGACAAAAGAGAAAGTGTTTCACGAAAGAGAAAGTCACCACATGACTCGGGGACTGTGATCAGACTCCCTCCCCAGGACCCACAAGGGACAGGGAGATTCATCTCAGGCGCCTACGAGAACCAAAGCCCCACACCGCTGCTTCCCCAGGGCCTTTTGACATCTGAGATCCGGGACACAGAGGCATGCTGGACACCAGTGCTTTTCAGGATGACGAGGCCCAGTGTTCAGTGGGAGAAAACCTAGGGGCAAGAGAGGCACACAGAAAACAGAGGAGAGGGCCGGCGAGAGCAGGTGGTGCCAGGAGCAGAGGGGAAATGAAGCGTTTCTGACTGCTCGCACCGCATGGAGGCAGGTAATCTATAAATCTAATTTCAGCCTCACTACCGAACCCTGGAGCATAGCAACATTAATTGATGTATCTGCTGCTTGATAAAATTGAAAAAATAGGTCATCAGTTCAGTTCTACAGGGTCCATCTTCTGGGAAGGAGCATAATTTTAGGGTCACCATTCAGAGAAGAAAAAGGAAAAGGCTTAGTCCTCAATTCAGTGCAACTGCTTCCTCTCCTCCAACTCTGGGACGTAGCACCTCTCCAGCCCTGGTTCAGGGCCTTGGGATCCAGTCAGCACATCACGTCAGACCTGACCTTAGAATTTCTGACCTTAGAATCCCTTACGTTCTAGAAGGGTTGGAAACGCTGCTATTCTTGAACCACACGCGCAGTGGGTGGCTCCTTGTTATCCTGTTTTGTGGGTGACTGATGTTTTCGTCAGCGTTTCTCCCCGCTGTGACCCAGGATACCTGATGACCACAACTCAGAGGGAGAAAGATGTATTTGCTCACAGGTATGGAAACTGCAATCTACGTGAGGCCTGCTTCCAAGCAGGAGCTGGGGCTGAAGGTTTTCACAGCTTCATAGCAGGGAGCAGAGAGAAGGGGGAAGAGATGAGGAATGCATATGTATATGTATATGTATATGTATATGTATATGTATATGTATGTGTGTGTACACACACATGCACACATATATAGTCCCCAAGGCTACACCTCCAGTAATCTATGTTCTCCAGCCATCTGCATAAATTACTACCCAGTAAATCTATTATTTATTCATTCTTCGGCAGGTTTATCCACTGATTCAATTTTTCACCTCCAAGTATTTTTACATCGCTGGTGCATGAGTTTTTTCCCAGGGGATAGCCAACTGAACCATGGATTGTGTAACATACACACCTACAATTAAGTTTTCCCTCCTTGGCACTCAAATCCAAGGGATTCAATCTGCTGCCTCATCCCTGATCTTAAGAACAATTCAGGAAGCATCAATTGATGCCTCTTGCCTTCGTTAATCCTAGTACTTGGGAGGCTGAGACAGGAAGATCGCAGGTTCAAGGACGGCCTCTGCAAGGCAGTGAGACTCTCAGCAACCTAGAGAGACTTTGTTTCAAATACAAAAAGTAAAAAGGCCTGGGAGTGTAGCTCAGAGACAGAATGCCCCTGGGTTCAATCCCCAGTACAAAGAAGAAGGAGGAGGAGAAGGTCAGCAGGCTCCATAAAACCTTCTTGCCTGAAACATGATTTGTGACTGCCCCTGGTTCATTCGCAGATGGCCATGACTAGAACACTCTTGGAAGTCACTGAATAATGTCGGTTTTGACATTTCTCACGAGGGAAGCTCATTCCTGGGCTGAAGGTAGAAGATAGCAGCCCAGGTGTAGGTAGGGCGCACCAGACTGGAAGTCCTGAGACGGAGGTACCGCCTTACCCTCTGCGCTGAGTCACTCGCTCTGCGGCCTGGAGCAAGTCCCTTAACTCAATTCTCCAATCTATAAACTAAAGGCATTGAGCTGGAAGAGCTTGAAAGTTCTCTTTCAGTTAAAAAAAAAAAATCTATGATTCATTCTCTTCAAACAAATCAAATAAGGGTTTCATTTCCTGAAGTGGATTTGTCAATGAAAGTTGAAATACCTAAATCCTTCCTGTCTAATATAAGGGGCAGAAAGTAGCTTCAGTGAGTTTTCAGAAAAGCAATTTCTGCAGAAAGCCCTTCATGAAGGGAAGAAAGTTTAAATCACTCCGCCCAGGTCTGTATTTCTTCTCTGGACTGTTTTTGCCTTGTGCTCAGTATGGAGCCGGGTTCTTTTGCAAAGTCGCCAAGAAATCAGTGTTGATGCTGGGTGTTTTTTGTTGTTTGTTTGTTTGTTTCTGTCTTGCTTATTTTGTATGCTGATGTTCATATCTCTGAAAGTTCTTGGGGAGTTGTACCAATGAACTGAGCATAAGACAGTTGAGCATGTCAGAAAATCTTAATATATTTATATCTGTAGGTTTCACCAAGATTATGAATTCTACAGACAGGACCCTGTCTATGGCGATTTGTGGTTCCGTAGACCCTAAGGAAAACACGTTGCACATCGCAGAGTCTGCATATTCCAGGGGACGAGGCTCTGGACGGGAGTTAAAGAGCAGATGACAGTAGCACGGCCAATCAGTCATGACCCTTCTCCCTGCAAAGCTTACACACAGCCGCCTTCTCCACGCTGCATTTGGGGGTAGCCATTACCAGTCAGTCGGAGATGGGATGTCGGTGGAGAAGCAATTTGCCATTCCGGATTTAGATTCCTGTTATAACTCAAAACCACACAGAGGGATTTAAGGCTGATCACATAAGCTTTCTGGACCTCCTCTATTGTGTCTATGAAAACAATAGAATATTCTCTGCCTTGCCCACTCCACGGGACCAGTTTTAAGGCTCAAAGCAGATTCCATGGCGTATGACTTGTCATTCCAGAGCCGAGTAGTGCAAGCAATCGATGTTTGTTAACTAATTGATCCAGACTTCAGGCTTGCCTCGTTAAGTCTCGATTATTCACTCCTGTGGATGGGTGAAGGGGGCTTCAGAGGTCTACCACTGCCTGTGAGTGCAAAAGTTGCCCTGAACTGGGTTCTCTGAAGACAATGGTGGTGGGCTGTCGCCTTGGCATACCCTGGAAGCCACGGGGAACCCAGAGTTCTGACCTCAAGAGTCCTCAGTCTCAACATGTACATTTGAGAAATGGAGCAGAGCTGGCTTGGAGGGTATCATAGCAGTCACTGTTGCTGCCATCTTCCTAGCCACAGGGCACTGAGAGAAGCCATTTAGCCTCACGAAAACTCTGCACAAGCCGGGCTTGGTGGCGCACACTTGTAATCCCAGTACTTGGGAGGCTGAGACCGGAGGATCCGGGTTCTCGGCCAGCCTCAGCTACTTAGTGAAGCCCTCTGCCATTTAGTGAGACCCTGTTTCAAAATAAAGAATAAAAAAATAGGACTAGGGGTGTAACTCAGAAGTAGAATGCCCCTGGGTTCAATCCCCAGTACCACAAAAACCCTACATAGAATGGGCATGAATATTTATTTATTTATTTATTTACAATTGATACTGGGGACTGAACTCAGGAGCATTCTACCTCTGAGTTACATCTTCAGCCCTATTTTGTTTTATTTATTTATTTTTATTTTGAAAACAGGGTCTCGCTAGGTTGCTGAGAGTCTGGCCATGTTGCTGAGACTGTCCTTAAACCTGCAATCCTCCTGTCTCAGCCTCCCACCTACTGGGATTACAGGTGTGCGCCACCATGCCTGGCCACAACAGGTGTATTCTTGCGTCACACACATGGGAATCACTGCTGTGGACATTAAATAACTTGCCCGAGCTCACAGGACCAGTGAATGGCAGGGCGTGGATCCAAGCCCCCCCCGTTGACCTCAGAAACTCTTCGGATGGTCGTCTCAGATTTTAAAACAAATAAGATCACAGAGCAGCTGCAGGAAGGCTTGGGTGACCTGCCCCACGTGCACTTTCTAGGTTGCTCTTTTCCAAGCCATTGATAGGCACTACTGGTGCCCTCCCAGAAAGTCAGATTCTTTTTTTTTTTTTTTTTTTTTTTTTTTTTTTTGCGGTACTGGGGATTGAACTCAGAGGCGTTCTACCTTCGAGCTACACCCCCAGCCCTATTTTTTACTCTTTATTTTGAAACCAAGTCTCACTAAGTTGCGGAGTGCCTCACTAGGTAGCTGAGGCTGGCCGCGAACCCGGATCCTCCGGTCTCAGCCTCCCGAATGCTGGGATTACA
>PVLC010040311.1:0-14029 GCA_004027655.1 Graphiurus murinus
ACTTCTTTGTTTATCGAGGGTCTCTACTTTTTCATCTGGGGACCCTCTTATGTCCCATCTACTCCCTAACATCCGCATATTAGGGAGAACATATGTTTCTTTACTCTTTGTGACTGGACTGGCTAATCTCACTTAACATAATGTTTTCCAGTTGCATCCATTTCCCTGCAAAGAACATGATTTTGTTCTTCTTTATGGCTGAGTAAAATTCCATTGTGTATATATCTCATAGTTTTGTAATCCATTCATCTGTGGATGGACATCTTGGCTGCTTCCATAGTTTGGCTATTGTGAATTGAGCCGCTATAAACATAGATACACATGCATTGGTCTGATAGTTTGGTTTCCATTCTGGTGGGTATATACCCAGTAGTGGAATTGCTGGGTCATATGGTAGGTTCATTCCCATTCGTCTGAGGATCCTCCATACTGTTTTCCACAGTGGTTGCACAACTTTGCACTCCCACCAACAATGTATTAGGGTTCCCACTTCTCCACATCCTCGCCAGCAGGTGTTGTTGTTCGTGTTTTTTTATGATTGCCATTCTGACTGGAGTTAGGTGAAATCTGCTTTTCTTTTTATTCTTATACTTCTATCATTTAGTGGGATTGGGAAATCTATCATTTTTCTTTCTTTTTCCCTTCCCTTCTGCCATCCCTCCCTTTTCTCATTTCTCTCTCTCTCTCTCTCTCTCTCTCTCTCTCTCTCGCCTCACATTTGTCTGTTCCTGCTTTGTCACCAAGGTTTGTGTAAGAATGAAAAAGACTTTAGAATAATAAACAGAGAGAAAGAATGTCTTTATAAATTTGTGAATAAAATCTGAGTATTAACATGTATTTTATATTTTCTCAGGTTGGCATTCTTTGATGGATAAATTTTGCTCTAGGTCTCCATACAAGCAACTTCTGTGAGATCTGTGCATGTTATACTGGCTTTTTAGCTCTCAAAGTTGAAAGGGAAGGGAAATCTGTCTCTTGGGGCATAAATAGTTGGGACTCTGCCCACAGATGGAAAAACCCTACTCAAGGATCAGAGACAATGACACACAGAAGAGATACATTCAACAGAGAGTTATAGAGAGTTTTAAACTTTCAGAGATTTAAAAAAAATTTTTTTTTTTGCCTCAAGTCATGTTTCTACCAGGATAGATACCTCCTTTATAGAAGTATTCTTTTGTATTCTTTTTTTCTTTCTTTTTTTTTTTTTTGGTACTGGGGTTGAACCCTGAGATATTCCACTTCTGAGTTATACCCCCAGCCCTTTCTATTTATATTTTACTTTGAAGCAAGGTCTCACTATGTTGCTGTGAGTCTTGAAGTGGCTGATGCTTGCCTCAAACATGCAATCCTCCTGTATCAGCCTCCCAAGTACTGGTATTATAGTTGTGTAAAACAACACCCAGGTAGAAGTATTCTTAATATATCAGTATTTCTTATCATATGTCATGATTATATCATGAATACTTTGAAATTATATAGGCCACTTTGAAACTTATCAACACAGCAAAATGTTCACCTTACAGGTAATGAGGAAAAATATCACTTTATTTTCAATATGTCTTTTCTGTGGTACTAGGGATCAATATGTCTTTTTAAAATGGCATGAGAAGAGCCGGGCATGGTGGCGCACGCTTGTAATCCCAGCATTTGGGAGGCTGAGACTGGAGGATCCGGGTTCGCGGCCAGCCTTAGCTACCTAGTGAGGCACTCCACAACTTAGTGAGACCCTGTTTCAAAATAAAGAATAAAAAATAGGGCTGGAGGTATAGCTCGGAGGTAGAATGTCCCTGAGTTCAATCCCCAGTACCGCCCAAAAATAAATAAATAAATAAATAAATAAATAAATAAATAAATAAATAAATAAATAAATAAATAAAATGACATGAGAAGATTCTGAATGCAATTTTGAGCCAAAATAGCCAATTAACAAACTATTTGGCATTGGCCAATTTTTAAAAATGAAAATCAAAAGACTAACAAAACAGGAATGGAGCCGGGCATGGTGGCGCACACTTGTAATCCCAGCATTCGGGAGGCTGAGACCAGAGGATCCCGGTTCGCGGCCAGCCTCAGCTACCTAGTGAGGCACTCCGCAACTTAGTGAGACTCGGTTTCAAAATAAAGAATAAAAAATAGGGCTGGGGGTATAGCTCGGAGGTAGAATGCCCCTGACTTCAACCCCCAGTACCGCAAAAAAAAACAAAAAAACAAAAAAAAAAAACAGGAATGGAATTACTAATTTGACAAGTCTTCTTTCTTCAAACTTCCTTTTTTCCTCCGAGATTCCCCTAATTGTCCACCATCCTCCCACTCTATGTGCCCAAGTTATCATTTTCTTGTAAAGTGCACTACCAAAACCACTAACAACAACTACTACAAACAGCACTAATCAAGTAATACTATGTAGGTAAGTCCTGATTCTAGAGTATGAGATCAAAACCAATGGAATGCATAAACATTATTTAATAGACCTAGAAACAATATAACTCTTTATTACATACAACAGAACAACACAAGATATGGGAAAATACTTGCTGATGGTTATGTTTGTCAAGTTCCCAGTAAATATTAATTGGACTTGTAAACCATAAAAAGACATATTAATTGGCTATTTTAGAGAAAACTTTCAACACATGTTGGTAAAACTTTACAAAATAGCATAGGAAAATTTTAGGACATTGTTGGGTTGGTTTTATCATATTAGGTCTCATTTCAGCCTTAGGCTATCTTCACTAAAGGGGGCTAATAAAGCCCAGATGGCAGAACTGATTGTCCTAATTAAAGCTGGTCACTTGGCCAAAGACAAGAGAATTTGTATAACACAGAAAATAGCTAAACCTTTACCTAGGATTTTGTGATGTTTTGGAAAGACCAAAGCAGAAAACCCTAACATATATGGACTCAGACCTCCAGGATGAAGTTCTTCTCTTCCCAAGTCTCATTCCTGAAGGTCAAATTCTAATAGGTTGAGAGCCTGGAGCTGAAGACACAATTAGTGAGAGCTAAAGTTTTCTTTTTAAGAGGAAAAGTTTGTGAAACTTGGACAGAGAAGATGTTTGAAGTTCAAAAGGGGTGCTTCTCTGAAAGAAGTGCCTGAGTTTTTGGAAAAGAAAAAATGTCAGAAGAGCCTTAGCAGCATGTTTCACTGTTTAGAATATCAAATTTCAATTTTAGATTCAGAAAATGCCTTATATTTGGGGGATCACAATGTGGTGGACACAAAACATAGAGAGAGGGGAATGACAAATACAAAATATAGATTCATTTTTTGCTTTCCATTGAAGAATTTAAGGATGCTGATCAAAAAGAAAGAGGCCTCAGGTGTCTGGAATAAAAGGCTTCCAAATGGAGGAGGATGGAGCTCCAGAGTCAGGGAAGGGAGAAGCTTTCTAGGAAGATATAGAGACCAGAGTGTTGTGAATAAGAAGAGGCCTCACCTCAAAATCACTACACTCTGCCAAGTTCACTACCACGATTTTTAAAAGTTTCATAAACCCACAGAATGTGTTCCCAAATGGCTAGCAAAACCCTAAGAAACAGGGAGTGGCCAGCTATGAAACACAAGGAAATGGGATGCTCCCTGCCACCTTTCTTTTAGTCTTAGCTTCATAATTACTGATCTTTGTACATACTTGGGTTTAACATGACACAAATTTAGGATTACTGAGAGATACAATGTTCTGCAAACAAAAATACTGGCATCTAAGGGATCAATTAATATAGTCACAACTTTAGAATTTTAATTATAATTTTATTAGAGATATAAAAGAAGCTTGCAACAACAAAAGATTACCAACTAGTGCTTTTGAGATTCAAAACGGCAACAGTTCCTGTGACTTGGAGAATGGGAATTGTTAAGGAGAGAACTCACAAAACAGAAGATCAAATTGAAGACTTGTGACACAATGTGAATCACCAGACAGAACAAATAAGAGGAAGGCAAAAAAAGGTAGAGAATAGTTTAAGATGTTTCAACATCTGTCAGGAATCTAGAGACAAAGGAGAAAAAAAGAGGGTGAAGGGAAGGAAAAAATTTCCAAAGTTCTAGAAAAAATTGAATCTTGAGATTTAAATTCCTCAATAGAGTATCAAATAAGATGCAGGCAAAGATATTATTCATGTCTAATCATATCCTGTTAAAATTTTGGACTCTAAGATAAAAGAGAATGTGATAAAAGTTCCAGAGAAAAAGATAAAAATGAAATGTCTTACAAAGGAATGAAAATCCTATGGGGAACAGATTTTTCATCAGACAGACTAGATATAAATGAGGCAATATCAGAAAAAAAGTTTTAAGCCTAGAATCCCATACTAAACCAAATTATACATCAATGTTGAGGATAAGTCAAAGGCATTTTGTTATATTTGAGGATGAGATGGAAGAAAGTTTATAGATATTAAAATATATTGGTAAAAGTTTAGTAGGCATATTAAAAATTCAGTAGAAACTATTTAAGCTTACAGAGGCCAGAGTGTTCTCAAATGCCTGTAATTCCAGCTACGGAGAAGACTGGGGCAGGAGGAATACAAGTTTGAGGCCAGCCTGGGCAATTTAGCAAAACCTTGTCTCAAAAGAAAGTAAAGGAAGTTCACTTAAGAGAAAAATGTCATACTCCCCCCAAAATAGGGAAGCATAGAAAAATTTGTTCTAATTAAAATGTATCAATAATCAAAATATTTTAAGGATAGAAACAGATTGTGTGTGTTTATTAAAAAAGATCCAGCTGCACAAATATCATGAAAAACACACCAAATTAAATGACAATATAATTTGAAAATAAAGAATAGTATACGTGGATGTGATGATAAAAGAAAAAAATGCCTAGTCATATGCATGCTGTACAAAATATAAACCACTGCTTAATTGTGAAATGATTCCAGAAATGATCGCTTAGTAAAGAGTAAATTAAAATGGGCATCTGGTTAAGGATGTTGAGATGCCTGCATGCTATTTTATAGATTGGAGCTCACTCAAAGGAAGTGTATCATAGAAACTAAGAGTCTTCTTGTTCATTGTGACCAGGAGATGGTCTTTATAAAGGTATTTGTTCTATGCTATCCCTAATTCAAGATGCTTCAGGATTCATAGAGGAGTTGACAGAATCCAAAATTGACCTTGAAATAAATTCTCAGAAAAGATCTGGACCTAAATTGCAAAATAATCTCTGGAATTCCTTTAATGGTCACCTGGTAGTGCTAGAGAATTTCAAGTAGAACCTTGCACAATTCCTTCCTGTTATCATCTATCTATAGGATAAACTGGCCATCATTCTTCTTTACTCATACTAGTGAGTAATTGTGACAAAGTTGCTAAGAAAGTTGCCAGCCCTTACCTCACCTACCAACAATTAAATCTTGATAAATTTTAACATGGGATATGCATGAGAGTCAGAACATCAGGTTTGGGTTGAACACTTCAAAAGAGCTTTATATAATTAACCCCTACTATGAAATTTGTACTATGTTCTGGATGTTAAGACAGATTAAAGCCTTTCCCCATCAAAGAGCTGTGATTCTTACAGAAGCAGAAGAGTTTTTCAATTGTGTGTTTCTTACTTGAGTATCCCAGACCACCACATTTTTGGTGATTAGAGGGTGCATTTTTACTGAGAATGACATGAAATAGTTCTGCAATGCATTTCCACTTACTCAAAACTTTTGCAGCTTATAATATACCAATACTCAAGCAATGTAGAAAGAACAAATGGATTCTTGAAGTTAGCCAAACTTTCAGAAACACTTGAAATTTTCTGACCCAATTCCTTGTCTTTGAACTTAAGGTAGTGACATCAGTTTCCTTTTCTCCTCTGAGTTAGCAACAGACTCACCCATACAACTAAGAATGACCACCCCAGTCTTAAACACCATACATGTTGCAAGCATGATCAACTACTACTAAGGGTTCCACAGTACTCTGAGTTATATCATCAACAGGTGTGGACATTTTTGACATAACATTCTCCCAAGCAAACTTTATAAGACCTAAAACATAGGGACTTGACTTCCTGGAACCATCAACAGATAAATACAGTCATTGACTCCTGGCAGAAATGACCTTAAAAGATATTTTCAGCAATCGCCACAGCAGTAAAACTCCAAGGAATCCATTCTCACATTCCTGTCTACAATTAAAGAGACACAAATCTCTCTGGACAAGAGCTACAGAGTCTGGACTGGAGACTTCAGACTGAGAGTTGGTAACAGTTCTCTGAATGCTTCAGGAGCCCAAGGACTTCTCAATGCTCTCATAATCAACTACTCAGTGACATAAAGCTGGTAATTTATACTCAAGATCTTCCAAAACATAATCATCAAGTGCTTAGAGACCCAGATTAACATACCTTCCATCTCCTACATTCTCATTTGTTTTGCATGTTTCTTTTCACTTTGCCCAGTTTATATTCATATATTGTTGATAGCATAGCACATTGTAGTATAACCTTGCTGCTGAAGACATTTTTAAAAACCATTGCTATGTCCTTCTTTACTATTTCCGAGATGTCATGTTATTACCCAACTTTACTATTAGTCACACAGTATGTACCTATAGTGCTATGCTGTAAAGGCACTGGATTTTATACCTATTACCTGAAACTTTGCATAAAAGTCAAATTAACATTGGTTTTCACTGAACTTTTCTGATAACTAGAATATACTAACATTGTTAACTCTAACAATTAAGCATGTGACAAGTCAATTCTAATTTTAGATGGGGAAAATGTTTCTGCAAAAATATAGTACTGCTTATGGTGGCTGGAAGCACAAAGGGTGAAATGAAATATATGGGCTAGTGTATCATCTGTAGTCTACTTACTGTACCCAGAAATTCCCCTTCTATTTTTTTGAGTCATTCCATTCAATCTAAGCAATTTGCCTTCCTAGGAAAGACAGAACTGGCATATTTTGTCATACTTAGTTTTAGAAGTTACTAAAAGCATCTGTTAAAGATACCTGTTTAAGATCCTGTTTTATGCAGGCACTCCAAGCTTTATTTTCTACACTAAAATGTTGCTTATAATTATCAAGCAATTGTTAGATTTTTAGGTATACAAATTCCCCATGGACTGTTTTGCACTGTATATGAACTCAAATGAAACCAACATAGGCTACTCAGGAGAAATACCTGAAGTTATCATTAACTCAATTTTAAGGGCACCACTCAAGAAATAACTCTGATAATAAAAATTATAGAGCCCAACATATGGCCAGAGATTTATTGTGAACCTCAGTCAAACTGCAAATGATAATTCTACCTATCTCAAACATTGACAGACAAGTTTATAATATTTGGACCAATTGAAAATGGACAAGCCAAATACATTAGGTTTTCTGTTATCGAGCCAAGCCAGTGTCTATATTATTCTTAAAACTTTGTGTTATACTTGTATGAGTCTGCTCACACTTCCATAACAAAATACCAAAGACTGGGTATCTTAAACTATGATTACTCATAGTTCTGGAGTCTGGAAGTTTGGTTTCCATTAACGCCTTTCTTCCTGGCTTGCAGTTGGTCACGATCCAACTGTTTTGTCACATGGTCATTCTTCTGTGTGTTCACAGAGATATCTTGGGAATAATAATATATATTTTGTTGCTGAGAAGTAGGGTGCTGTTGTAACAAACTTACAAACATGTGGATGTGGCTTTGGAACTGAGCAATGAGTAGAGACTGGGAGACAATTGAGGTATGTGATGAAAAGTATTGATTGAGTTTAGGGGACCACTGAGAGAAATACAAACATCATAGTTCCTGTGTTCTCATAAACAGAAGGTTGTTAGAAACATGAACACCAAACTGATTTTGTTGAGGTCTCAGATAAAGATGGCAAATATGTTATTGAGCACTGAAATAAAGGTGAATATTTTATAAAGTGGCAAATAATTTAGCTAGGTTATGTTCTAGTAATTTGGGAAAAATATAACTTTATTTGTAATGAATTTGGTTATTTAACTAGGATATTTATAAGTAAAATATTGAAAGTGTCGCCCTCTAGAGTAAAATGCAGGAAGTGAGAAATAAATCACAGAGATTTTTAAGCAAAATGAAACCAGAGCTTTAAGATTTGGATATTTCTCAGTCTATCCACATTGCAAAAATGAGAAAGCTTATTCTAGTGGGAAGACCAAGTGTGTAGTTGGACAATCACTCCATAAAGAGATTACTCACAGATTTAATCAGCTATCTCTGCTGAAGCCAGGAATAGAGATAAGATTATATCAGCAGAAACATTTCCAGATGGAACTGGATGAAAGAAAAAAGACCAAACTTAAAAAAGGCTATTGTACTTCTGGGATTCTATAGGAAGAGATGATAGGAAGATGTGACTGGAAACACACAACTCCAAAGGTGAGTCACAGACCATCAGGGCTATCACTCACATCTCAGGCCAGCACACAAGGTATTTCCTCCTCAGAATCAGAGGGCATGGCTACCTCCTTGGGTTCAGCACACCTCTCAATGTTTCAGGGGCAAGATTGCTGCCCACTACCTCAAGGATGGGACCATCGCTACAGCAGGACTTCCCCTTAGTGCCCCAGGAATATGATTTCCACAAGGAGCTGTTGGGGGTGGAGCACCATTAGAGCCCTGGGGGCAATGTTGCTGCCCTGGAGAGTTATTTACAAGCCTTAATAAAATTTTCTTTGTGAGGTTTTGAGGTGTTTGGGACTTCTTCTTTCATCTAACTTCTCCCTTTTGTTAATAGAATATCTATCCTATATGCATTTCTCCATTACATTTTGGCAGGAAATAAATTTTCTGATTTCACTGATTCAGAGCGGGGAGGAATTTTGTCAAGATGAATCATGCTTCTAGTTTCACCCATATCTGATTTAGATGATATTTAGACAAGCCTTTGAACTTTAGACTTTAGTTTGATGCTGGCATGAATTAGGAGTTTGGGACCGTCAGGATGGAGTGAATGTATTTTACCCCTGAAAAGGACATGAATTTTGGGAGGCTAAATGGTAGTATGTTATGGAGTGAATTGTGTCTCTCAAAATTTATATGTTGAACTCCAAGGCCTTAAAGGAAGTAACTAAGGGCAAATGAAGTCTTAAGTATAGGGCCCTATTCTGATAATCTTGGCTTCCTTATTAGAGGAAGAATAGACAGGAGGGATTTTCTTCTTTTAGCTCAGGCACAAAGGAAAGGTTAGGTGAGAAGGCAACAAAAGGGAACTCCCTGAAAATCACAGAGAGAGACTATGCCAGGAACCACGTCTGCTAGCATACTAATCTTGAACTTCTAGCCTCTAGAAGACTAAGGGAATAAGTGTCTGTTCTTTATGCCACCCAGTCAGTGGTATTTTGTTATGGTAAACCAAGCAAACTCATACACTTGGATAAATGTCTAGGTGAAACAATCCATCTCTAAACTTAAGTAAATAGTTACCTGGCTGTCCAAGCTAAACCCAAATGGACCCTGGGATCTCTTTCTCTCTCTCTCTCTTTTTTTTTTTTTTTTTTGCCTAAATTTAATACTGCAAATCACAGCATTACACAGTTCTAGGAAATCTACAGATCATTTTGATTTTAGTCCTGCCTGGTGGTTCTTGTGAACATATTCTGCAAAGTCTTAATGCTACTCTGCAGCTGCATCCATATCACTGACCCTTACTCCACAGAACTTAATTCAACATTACCCAACAGAAGGAAGAGGAAGGTCAGCCCCTTGCCCAACACGAAACCATTGTTCTCAAGGTGTTCGTATTGTCTAGAGCACAACAGGGGAGTGCAAATGAGTATGGCTGCTTTTATGTCTGCAATAGTCCAGTGACCCTGCCTGCTATGGATTATAGCTTGAGAATGTGTAAGGCTGGCTTGTGCCGTGCTTTCTTCTCCACTCAGAAATTCTCTCTTATTATGATTATATAATAAACCAAACAACCCCAAATCATGTCCTAGTCTTGTCATTCTGCTCTAAGTAATCTAAGCTTGAATCATCAGCAGAAAATAAAAAAAAGATATATGCTTATTTCCTCTCAAAACAAACCTTTCCAAATTTATCTGTGCAGCTATTGCTGCATTAATTAATAAAACTCAGTTTGATCATAATCTAAATGAGTTTTTCCTTTTCTGCTCAAAAAGATGCAGGTTTTCCTCTTATTGGTGTCTTGTGTGTGAAATTAAGTCAACAGACTATAGAAGGATAAGTATAGGAACATAAAGATTTATTGTAAGCCAAGGAAAGATAGAAAACAAAAACAGCTCCTCACATAAAGATGGAGGGGTCAGCCAAAGAGTAACCACTGAAGTTCATGGGGGGTGGGGTGAGGAGTGAGCTTTTGTACCTCTTGCCCCTCCCCCCATCTGCTCCTTTGTGATTAGTCATTATTGGGTCTTGAGGGCCCAATGTCTTTTACTCAATTTTAATCCTTAATTTGAATCATTATCTCACAGATTGGTGGGCTTTAAGCTCCTGGCACCACTTTCCTGGCACCACTTGTCTGCTTTCCCCTATCCTTGTTTACAAGGTTGTCATCAGAATGCACCCACAGATTGGGCTGAAGTTTTATTTTTATTTCCATAGTACTTGCCTGACCATTGTTACCCTTATATCTTATTAACCTTCCTTGCTTTTGTTCTTTATACAAGTGGACTCTTTTAACTCTTCCTGTTCCCTGGTCCTCTACCCTGTCTCAATATCACTTTTTTAAACTTTAAGTGGGAGAGTTCCAGTTTCAAACAACTAGTTTTGGGGTTGAGTCACTAATTATTTAAGTCTAATTTAAGCTTATTAAATACTTTCTTTAGGTTTTGTTATTATTTTGATACTGTCTCTGTTTTTAAATTGTATTTAGTTGTATGGTTTATATTATTTATATTTTTAATATTTAAGGGTAAGAATTATAAAATAATGCTGGTATATTATAAATGTTTGGGATGTTTGAAGATATTTAGCCAACATATCTTGTCATAGATGCTTATTTTCAACATTGGTAATGACAAGTTCATCTCATTGCTAACTCTATTTAATTCCTCCAGTTAAGTATGTTTGTACATGATAAGTATGATAGATGTGTTGTTTGCCAAACCAACAGATGTCCTATGCTTTTCTTTGATAAAATACTCTACATATTACTAGGGAACAGAAACTAAATATCCATTCCCTGGGGATATATTGTAATACATGCAATCAGTTATGTGAGTTTTTTGCTTACTTATCTTTTGTATCACTGAGGATTGAATCCAAGTGCATTTTATTCCTGAGGTATACTTCCAGAGGATTTTATTTTATTTTATTTTTGCAATTGGGTCTCATTAAGTTGCTGAGGCTGGCCTCAAACCTGCAATCCTCCTGACTCAGCCTTCAAGTACTGAGATTATAGGCATGTATTACTTGGCCAACTCATGCAATCAATTATGGTAATCTTTTGCCAGTTAACTTTAAAGATTGTCATAAATTCCAGTTCTCTAAATAAGGTAAAAAGGAGGTGACACTTGCTAAATTCTAGGAAGATGTTCTCTACTTGATTCTGTGAAGAGTAGTTCTTTCTTACTGACACCCTCAATATCCTCAACTTCTTTCTTTTTTTTTAAGTTATTGCATGGTAACCTAATCTTTATCAGTTTCTTTGATATCACTTAATATTGAATTAACCAAACCTTGACAATATATGTTGGAACCTTTTGGAGATTTTCTGTTCCATGGACTCCTTGTAATATAGACATCTTGTAATCCTCAGTTTTTCATCCGTAAAAATAGAATATTACTAGTATCTACCTTACAACATTATTGGAGAATGAATAAAATACAAAGTGCTCAGTAAATGTCAGATATTATTATATTTTTGTAATCCTACTGAGGTATTATCAGGTAATCTGTTATTCATTGCTAGATTCATATTAGCTATTATAACCACTGCATCAAGTATTGTACATGTATCAGGCTCACTTGTTGGCAACTATGCTAAGGATCCTATGCTCTTGATACAGTTTAACATTTTATTTTATTTATTATTATTTTGTGATGTTGGGAGTTGAACCCAGAGATTTGAACATGCTAGGCAAGTACTCTATCACTGAACTACATCCTCAGCCTGCTTATAGATTTTAAATGATTGGCCTTTCATAAATGTACTTTCATTTGCTGGAGGCAAATATATTCTTTTTGTTCTTGAAAGATGATATTTCCAGAAAGAGAGTTCCAATCAATATAATGAATCCAGAGAGACATTCTGTTAAAGAACATTATTAATCTTTAGCAGAAGAGTTTAACAGATTCCTTAGTTGTTACCTGAAAAGGTGTAATATGACAGAATAGAAATGGAATATGTGCCGGGCGTGGTGGCGCACATTTGTAATCCCAGCATTTGGGAGGCTGAGACTGGAGGATCCGGGTTCGCAGCCAGCCTCAGCTACCTAGTGAGGCACTCCAAAACTTAGTGAGACCCTGTTTCAAAATAAAGAATTAAAAAAATAGGGCTGGGGGTATAGCTCGGAGGTAGAATGCCCCTGAGTTCAATCCCCAGTGCCGCAAAAAAAAAAAAAAAAAGAAATGGAATATGTGACAAAAAATGAAATATCCTATGTTAAGTGTAGACATGGTCACAAAAGTACCATATATGAGGAAGAGCATTTGGGGCACCTCAGTATACTATGGAGATTAAAAACATCTCACTCTATTGAGGATAATTATAGACTTTTCCTCTTGCTTTTGAAATGATCAAATTTTAGGGTTTTGTGTTAGAAAAGTGGAGAAATTTTAAATAGGTTTCCTGATTTTTTTAAAGAATATCTATTTGCTCACTCAAATTTGATACCAGATGTAAGTTTCTTCTAGGTATGTCCTCCGTTTTGTTAGGATAATATCTCTAAATATATAATGTCTAATAGATAAGAATCAACAGTCATATTCAGCTATTTAAATTAAATTTAAATAGCTTAAAATAAAAGTTAAAATAAATTTAGTTAAAATAAAATTATGTTAAAATAAATTTAGGTAAAATAAAAATATGGTCATTGCACTAGACATATTTCTAGGTGTCAGTGAGTGAAAATACATATAGTAGAGGTTAGACCAATTTATATTGGCATATAAGTTTTGCTGCATTGAAAATATCCCCCTAGCCCTTACAGAAACAAGGTAACAACGTTGAAAGCAAGGATTTGTTACTAAGCAGGGGCCCTTGGGGATGTGGCCTTGGGGATTATATCAGATTCTCTCCTTTCCTTGCTCTCTCTGTCTTGCTTCTGGTTTCCATGAAATGAGAACAGAGCTTTTCTCTCTCCCTCTCTCTGCTTCTCATCACGATGCCTTGAGATCTAAAAATCCCGGCCTCACATAAATTGAACTTGGAATATCCAAGAAACTGTAAGTAAAAAAAATATTCCTTCCTCTAAACTGTGTTGTCAGGTCTTTTGTATTATAGCACTAAAAATGTTGACTGTCTCATATAGTATTTGGAATTTACCCAAAAGAACTGAAAACTGATATTTACAGAAAAATTGCACATGAGTGTTTATAGAAGGTTTATTCATAATTTCAAAATATTGAGTGCAACCACTACATCTTTCAGGAGGTGAATTAATAGTTTGCAATATATCCAGACAATGTAATACTATTTAACACTAAAAAAAAAAAAATACACTATCCAGCCATGAAAGAACATGGAGAAAACAAATGCATTATTTTAATTGGTGTATTGTAATTATACACCTTTGTTAGGTACAGCTGGGATAGGGACACATGCACATATCTCTTTTTTAACCCTTCCCCAATTCCTGTCCCATTCCCCCCACTTCTGAGGTTTCTTTTAGTGATTTACTTTGATGTTTGTGAAAGTTCATCATGTATGTCAGGGTGTTTCCTTCACCTCCCCAGTCACCTCTAGTTATGTCATCTTCTTTGCTCATCTAAGGTTTCTCCTTCTTCGTCTAGAGTCCCTTTATGATCCACTTTCTCCCTAGCTTCTGCATATTAGGAAGAGAATCTGAATTTTTACATTTTGTGACTTATTAATCTCACTTAACATAATGTTTTCCAGTTCCATCCATTTCCTTGAAAATGACATGTTTTTGTTTTTTT
>PVLC010040312.1:0-14111 GCA_004027655.1 Graphiurus murinus
TAAGTACTTCCGCTACAGGTTTCTCTATAGCATTCTCCTCTCTCAACAGATTTTATGCTCACTTACATTATTTGTTAAATAAAATCCTCCCTTCCAGACTCAGTCTCTCTTGTCCACAGATTTCGTTAACTTTTAAACCAGTGTCTGGTATGCAAGTAATTTCTTAAATACTTCCTAAAGTGATGAATATATCAGTGGATAATAAGTGAATTTATGTGATTACTTTCTCTGTAGTTTTGTTCACACTTGATCATCACACACATCTAACTTCGGGTAGCTCTCTGTATCAAAAACTCTAGTTAACCTTTCCTTACATCATTTTAAATTTCTATTTTGAGAGTAATAGTTTCAAAGTTCATTCACAGATCTATGTCCTGATGTCCTCAGTTCAGTGTCAGAAAACAGAGGTACTACTTTATTTTTCATCCACCTGAGATTCCCTAGATCATGTTCCCTCCTAACTTTATGGAACTGACAAAATAGTAGATCAAATTTTTAATGAATGTTTGCAGTTGAAATTTTTAATATTTGCAGTTAAATTCACCTGTCTTACTGCCCCATTTTCACTGCACATCCATATGTCCTCTCAGCCTCCTTCTGCATATTATTATCTGTTCCTCATATAGACCATCAAGATTGCCCAGCATAGCTTGGTTCAAACTATTCTTTCCCCTCCAGCTTCCCAAATATTTTTTTCCACCTTCAAGATTTTTCAAATGCTACAGTTCTTTAAGATCCAATGTCTTCTACCATCATCTTATCCAACCCAAAATAATCTTCCTCCTTCAAATGCTCACATTTATTATTTTATAATTTCTGTTATAATGATATATATGAGCCGGGCATGGTGGCACATGCTTGTAATCCCAGTAAGATTGCAGGTTTGCAGTCAGCCTCAGCAACTTAGGCCATCTGCCACTTAGTGAGACCCTGTTTCCAAATAAAAAAGAATGAAAAATAGGTCTGGGAGTATAGTTTGGAAGTAGAATACCTCTAGGTTACATCCCCAGTACCAGCCCCCCAAAAAACAATAATAATAATGATATCTGTGTTATCTCTTTTAGTACAATATAAGTTCTCTGAATTTATGATACATAACAGTCATCTTCATATTCAATTCAATTAGTAGCTTCCATATATATATATGGAAGCTGCCCTCTTGAAAGTCAGTATCTGTATAAATCATTTTATCTGACAGGGTCAGGGTTCCAAGTAGCATCACATGGCAATGGTCAATTTGAATATGTGACACTCTTTTTTCCTCAGCCACCTATACCACTTAGAGCATTTATAAGCATATATATTTACATTTTTATGTAAATATATATATATATATATTTACATAGTATGTGTGTGTGTATATCTATCTATCTATCTATCTATCTATCTATCTATATATATATATATAAATACAGGAACTACATGAATGATCTCTCAATGAGGGAAACATAGGATACAATCATTATAAAAACATTCCATTAAATTCTACCCATGGATATTGATTATTTCACAAATAACAAATGTCAAGTTCTCTAAATTTCCTCAAGCTAGGTGTAACACAAATATCACATCTGTCAAGTTGTCTATATTTCTTAATGTTATGTATAAAACAAACACCATGTCTGAGTATGACACAAAAGAACTATGTAACAAATAATACTACTCATAAATTGAGAAAATTCAAAAAATTTTAGAAAATTTTTGAAAAGGAAAAAAGAAAACCTACAGAATTAATTTGGACCTCACTGGCAGAGCATAAATCACATTCCAAATGCTACAGTCAAGAAAATTCAGAGAATACCACTGCAAAATGAAGGAATTCTAGAATGGTTTTGCTGCTTGCTAAACTAAGTCAATGTGCTATGTTTTTAATCTCCTAATCAAAACTCTGAAGAGGTTTAATTCATGATACCTAATAATACCGTTCCCTATATCACCTCCTCATATCGCTCATTCTCCATGCTTCTCCTTCATGGTTCAGTTCACCTACTCTGAAACACCTTTTACTCTATTTTACCTATATTCTTCCCTCCATGCCTTTATTATATTTCTCAAATTCAACAACAACAAAAGTGAGCCAGTTTTTTATTTCCTACTGGATATAAGATTCAGATGTTCTGGCGATTTTTATGTAAGTTTCCTGTTACTCTATTTTATTTTCCTTATTTTAAGTTCTCTGGGGTTTATGACATCATAATCACCCCTGATAAAATAATATGTTTGCTAATCTACATAGATTATTTTATGGAACATACCCTCTTTTTCTTTATTTACTGGTGATGATACTCCTTTCCCCTTCTCTGGTACTGAGGATTTAATTCAGGGGCTCACACATGCTGGGTAAGTGCTCTGCCACTGAGTTACATCTCCAGCCCATAGCTGCCCTCTTGAAAGTCATTATCTGTATAAATCATTTTATCTGACAGGGTCAGGGTTCCAAGTAGCATCACATGGCAATGGTCAATTTGAATATGTGACACTCTTTTTTCCTCAGCCACCTATACCACTTAGAGCATTTTCCTTGTTCCCTCACTTGCCATTACTTGTCCCCTGTTTCCCTGTCTTCTCCTTTTTTCCCCAGTTCTCAATCTCTCTTCATTTCCATGCAGAATCTCCTTTTTCTACCCAAAGCAGCTTTTATTTTGTTAAATGGAAGATCATCTGTTCTGAAGAGAAATTATGCAATTCCCAGAAGGGCAGAAGTAATGGCCAATGTTGTTATTCTAACAAGAGATTTGTTTTGTACTGTGCTATTCAAAGAAAGACCAGCTCTCTGATCCTCCATTCTTAACCTCTTATAAAAGAACTATGCAATTCAAACAGAAGCAAGCTGAAGAAAGACTAGAGTGTATAGAGAAATAAACTATGGTTATTACTAGTTTGATGTGGCATCGAAGCCAGGGCACCAGGAGCTTTCTCAGTGAAGCCTTCTGAGATGTGTGCAACAGTAGAACCATAGCATCTTTTATTTTGGGGCAATGTTCTGATTAATTCTATAGATAAATGGTGTATGTAGTGTGCAGAAGCATAGAGCCTGGAGTTAGCCTGCATGCATTTGAATTCTTTCATTCTTACTTAATTGTCCTGCACTCTAAATAATCTGTATCCAGGACCACTTTTCTAATATCTCTGTTTCATGTGAAAGAGAAATAAAGAAAAAAGTGTCCTCTCCCTCATAGCCATTGAAAGTATTAAATAATGTATGCATTAGTTAATGATATTAATGAAAATAACAATAATGAGAAATGTGAGCATTAATGCACACAGACTTTATGAAATACAAGTCACCAAAACAAAAACACCTCATAGCTATTCCAGACTCCTTCCTCCACTTCATCCTACATATCTAACTGCTTCCAACCTTTGGCCCACTATACCTTTTCAATATCTTTCAAATATTTTCCGTCTTGACTAGTTAAACCCTAGCCAACAATATCTCTTGCCTGAAGTGTGGCAATAATGGCTTAACTCATCCTCATTAATGTCCTGCCATCCCTTTCCTTCCCTATGTATCACCTATGCTGCAGACAGGGCCTTGCAGTATGGAAAATGGAGTTAGTCTAACTTCAAACTGAACATCTTCATTCTTTCCCAAATACGTCCTCAGTGGGATTTAATCTCTACAATTTAGTTGATGAACCTCATTACTCAAATTTGCCAGCTTCTAGAGCAGTGTCAAATTTCACAGTGTATCAGATTTTCCTGGGATGTTAGTAAAAAAAAATGTAGATTTTAGAACCTTTTTCCATGGACACTGTCATAAGAGAGATCTCAAAGACAATGTGAATTTTACTAGTCAGTCCAAGAAATTTTGAGGCAGGGTTCCTGAGGTGGGCTTTTGTTTGTTTTTTGAGAAAAAGTCCATAGCTTCATATGGCCAACTGTTTATTCATTATACCTACTCACTGCCTACCTTATATGACAAATGGGTCTCTGATTATGACATGCTTTATAGAAAGCCTTCTTGTTTCTATGACTGCTATTCCTCTTGCCTAGAAGTTGCTCCTTCCTTTCTGTCTGGCTAATATCCATTCATCTTTCAGTTTTCATTCAAATGTCACTCTTGTTTGAAGAGTTCCTTAGTGCTCCTGGTACTATTTGTTGTATGTTCCTCTATGTTTCTGTAAGGTCCTGTGCAATCCTCTACTTGTACTTGTTGCATTGGGTTATAAAGCTGAAATGTTAATCCTCTCTACCAGACTGTAAAATAGTGGCAGGCAGTGAAAGCATCCTACTTATTCTTGTGTTTTTAATTTTTGAGTGTCTGGCACATGTTAGGTGCTCATTTAATATTGTTGCCTGAATGAAAAGACTAATAAATGTTAGACGGTCACTTCCTTGAGCTTATTTAAGGATTTAGGGGTTCCCAAAGTTAGCAATACCACCCCAAGAAAGTACTAGAATGAAATTAGATAAATAAAAGAAAATTAATTTGTCACAACATCTTTCTGTTTATTTCCTTAAAGAAGGTAGATTTCCAGAAAGACACTGAGCAATTTTTTTTCCAAAATGGGAGATGTAAACCAAATAAGTTTGGGAACCTCTGAAATTATCTCCATATGACAAAAGATTTCTTTCACAAGATTTCTGCTCTTATCTGACTATTCTTGAACATCACCTCAAATCTTCATATATATATGTATATATATATTTTAACATTAATAATATATATATTTTAACCTTATACTGGAAATATATGACAAAATTTAATTCTGTTATATACAAATTTGATTAGTTGATTTCAATGAAGAAGTTATAAGACATTGAAGAGACAGAAAGTGGGAAAGGTTTGCTTTCCTTCCTTATTAAATAGAATATACACAATATTCCAGGTCCCACCTGAACTGTTAGTGGGTTTTCCTGAAGTTGGAATTCTCTGACCATATGAAACAGGCCCCAGGTGCTACAATTGGTGTAATTAAGCTGGCCATGCAGATAAGCCATTGGTTTACCTGAGACCCAGGGTCTCTTTGCACAATGAGTGACTATTCAAAAAGGGGTTAGTATCCTTTCCAACTTTTACTATTTCACTTGAAGGAGATATTAAAAACTGACAGTGTTAAACTTTACCTGAGTCTTGTACTCCTGGAAAATAGCAGTGATTAAGAAATATCTCCATTCTTTTCTATTCCAGGAAATGGCTTACTGCAAAAAAAGAAACAAAAACAAACAAACAAAAAAAACACTCTTTGCAACATGACTGAGATAATATTCCCAGATGACCTTCTATATCACCTACGAGAAACCCAGATGCAGATCCTCTGAATTCCCATTAATTCTCTTCTAGATGATTAGCTGAACTATTCACCACTACTTAGTACTTGTACAAAATATCCACTACCATGACTTGACCCAACTATAGACAGGCTTCTCTACTTTCTCTGAGCCAGTAAATTTGGCCTATTCTTGGCTTAAACATACACTGGGAGTGGGCGTAGGCATTGCGACATGGAGCAAACCTCACTTAGAAGACTTTCCCTAGATTCAACTGGTTGAAAGACATTTTCTACTCAACTACCCAATTATGCCCATTTGCTCATCCTGCTCCCCACACCCATGCACCAAAGCATTATAGTAGATAAAGAGATGGATAAGTCATGTTTTTCCTTTCCCCCAAATGCATTGGGGTGCTTCAATAATTTCTTTTGCAAAAACACCTCAGAATTAGTCTTCATAACAATTTATTAAACACAGGGAGATGAGAGGAAAAAATTAAACACTTACCATTGATTAAGTAGGATTTCTATTATGAACCAAAGATATGTGCTAGAATTTTATTCCTTAAAAAATCAGAAAGAACTGGAGTTAAAAGGCACTTTACTTAAATAAGAAATCTCCTCTTTAATTCATTAAATAAAGCAAAAATGCATCATAATTGAGATTTATATATGGTGAGCAGTCAATACACAAAAGCAGATCAATAATTATCAGGCATTTCTTACTTTTAATAGGTAGAGACGCAATCATTAGGCACTTTAATTTCTGGAAATACTCTCCTAGGATTTGTACAGAGGAAAATGCAAAAGATACAGAAAATTATAAAGAATATATATATATATATATATATTTTTGCAGTACTGGGAGTTGAACTCAGGGGCATTCTACCTCTGAGCTATACCCCCAGGCCTATTTTTTATTCTTTATTTTGAAACCGAGTCTCACTAAGTTGCGGAGTGCCTCACTAGGTAGCTGAGGCTGGCCGCGAACCCGGATCCTCTGGTCTCAGCCTCCCGAATGCTGGGATTACAAGCGTGCGCCACCACGCCTGGCAAAGAATATTTTTAATACAAACTGACTTCTTTTAAAAATTGCTGTATGCATCTTCAACTGGGCCCTGATGTATAGATGTGGATGCTGAGGGATTTTTATGTGGAGGATAGAATCTTAGGCAGCTCCACTTAGGATGATTGGTGTGTTTTTCCTCATTTGCATGATTTTCAATAAAAAGGTTCTTTCTAAAGTATTTGTTAATTGAGGTATCACTGTACAAGACACCACACAACATATTTATTTTAAAAGCTTCATTTAAAAAATTGCATAGTTCTTTGGCTTGAAATTCTATTATACCACACCATCATGTTTAGGTCCTGAAAGTTTACAAATTGAATGCTTTATTATGTTCCAATTCCAGGCATATTATGGAAATCGCTATTTTTGGCTTGTATAGTCTAATCACATTCCTAAGATGTATAGGTGTGATTAGAAACACTTTAATATTCAATGTAACACAACGACTTTTGAAAATGATTTTTATGGCTGATAATATGTGTGATGCATCATTCTCTATCTGAGCTATTATTGTCTTAAACAATGGAGATAGCTACACTTGTAGCAATAAGGATAGAGAATGCAATGAAAATTAAAAAGTTCCCAAATTCCAACAACAATGGTGCAATCCATTTAAATAATAATAATACCAAGGGAAGGAAATAGAAAGCTATCAACAATTAAAATTTCACTATGAAAAGAATAGTAGTACAGGGGTGGGGTAGAAATACTGAAAAGCCATCATTAGTGCACACAATTTCTAATATAGTATCTTAGCAAGCACTCAAAATGACAAAAACAAAAATGTTAATTTTGCATAGTTACTAATATTGGAATATTTCTAAATTTACATTAATAGGGATTCACAACTGCTGGATAGAATAGTACCTCTGTATCACATTAATATTATTGTAAAAATTGCTTATGCTATCTTAACTATTTACCTATTAAAATAAGGAAATTATTTTTAAAGGTCAGAGTCCCTATGAAATTTTCTGGAAGTATATGCAATGTAATCAAGTTTGACCATTTCGGATACAGGCTACTCCTTAAGGAATATTGGTTAACTTCAATTCTTCTATTCCTTTCTTCAACTCTCTTTTTTTTTTGAAGTACTGGGAATTGAACCCAAGGGCATTCTACCTTTGAGCTATATCCCCAGCCCTATTTTTTAATTCTTTATTTTGAAACAGGGTCTCACTAAGTTGTTGAGGCTGGCCAGGAACCTGCGATCCTCTTGTTTCAGCCTCCCAAATACGGGATTACATGTGTGCACCACCATGCCCGGCTCACTTTTTTGAAATCCATTTATGAAACATGGTTATAGAAGCCACAGCATCTTTTAAAACATATTCTAGATCTTGTAGGTCAACATTTCAATCTTACAATGTTTTTGCCTCTGATATGCTATATTCAATTAATTAATTAATTAACTAATTAATTAATGACTTCTCCATCCTATGAGACCTGCTACAACAGGAAAATTGAGAAACAGTGAATCCTATAGTTTTAGTCCACTATTGCGGTTCCTTTTCTGTAAAATTACTTATTTGGTTAGTAGCAGTTCTGTGGCATATTAAACACTAAATTAAGCATTTTGAGTCCACACATGAAAGCATTGTTAAGATGCAAGGCATATTCAAATCAAGAAAGAATGTCTGACCAGTTGGGATAAACTACTGTTCTCTCCATGAAAGAAGGGGTCCAATGTAATCAACGGGCTACTGGATGGCTGGTTTTATCTCTACAAGAAATAGTACTTTATTCTGGACTCAACACTGGTCTCATTTGTTGGCAGTCTGGGAGTACTGCAATGGACAGTGCCCAGATCAGCCTTGGTGGGTATGCCTGTGCATGGCCTTTAACCCCTGATGCCACATCCAAGTTTCCACTGAGCAAGCTCCATATATTTGTTTTCTTTGGCAACTGTAACAAATTTTCACAAACTAAGTGGCATTAAAACAAAAGAAATGCATTCTTTCCAAGTTTTGTAGACCATAGTCTAAAATCAAGATGCTCGCTGGATTGGTTCCTATTGGGGGGATGGCTATAAGAAAAAGTCAGCCTTGGTATTGCTGGGAAAATTTTCAATCTCTGCTTCCTGCTTCACAAGACCTTCCTCCGTGTGTGTGTGTGTGTGTGTGTGTGTGTGTGTGTGTGTGTGTGTGTGTCAAACTTTTTTCTTCTTTCTAAGGATAAAAGTCATTGAATTTAGGAACCATGCTAAATCCAGGATTATCATCTCTAAAGATATTTAAATTGCATCTGCACAGATCTCTATCTATATAAGATCACATTGATAGATGTCAGGTGCTAGAACTTGGTCATATCCTTGTGTTGGAAACAATTCAACTCTACACAGTAGACTGAAGAAAGAGGATGACTAAATTTGACCACAACAAAAACTTTCATCTTATCTCCTAACTATTGAAATATTCCTTTGCTCCAAATATCTTCTGTTGCCTATTCACATGGAGAACCAATATTATTACAATTTGTCACTGCGTCATGATAGCAACCATATACCTCATCTATACTTTTTTGTTGTTTTTGACAATTTGCCAACACTTTTCTTCAAGTCTTGACTATTTGGTCATACTATTAGCAATGCTCCATAAATCAATGTGCAGACATACAGACTAGATCCATACAATCAATATCCATATCTCTATTAAGATAAAGTGTTAAATAGATACACTGTTTGATTTCTGGTCTTTGAGAGATTTACTTACTCTCCTATCTTTGGGGATTTTCCTTTAACAGTGCTGTAATGTTGCAATAATGCTTCATTTCTGGCTAATGCCAACATATTATTCAGAATGATTAATAAGCCCAAACTTAAATATGTATTTCCTTTAGTCAACTAGTTGCAAGCAACTCTCTATTATAAAAGTTGGCAAATCATGACCTCTGGGACAAATCCATCCCTCTGCTTGTTAGTATAAATAAAGTTTTATAAGAACACAGCTACATTCATTTGTTTACATATTGTCTATGACTGTTTATATACTATAATGAGAGAGTTGAAGAGATGTGATTAAGATCAAATTTTATAAACACCAAAATATTTACTATTTAGCCCTTTATTGAGAAATTGTAAACCTCTGCTCTACAAGGTCATAAAAATATATTGAAAAAGATAAAACAATATAGTTATCATAATAGTCCAAGGTCATGCAACTTAGACATTTCTTATGGCCAATAGCAAGGTAGATATTCTTGTTCTAAAAGAAAGCACTTGTTTTCTAAAGAACACAAGATTGTGTTTCCAAACCTTGTAACTTACCCCTGTTTGGTCTTGTATCATTATTATCCCTATCTATCATAGATCACGTCAGCATCATCTAATCTATCGGATCATATGGAACAAGTAAAAGGACATACTAGATCTGTTGAAAAATTTTCTCTTATTCCTGCCATCTCCCAAAATGGTTAAGCATATGGTTTTTTTTTTTTTAGTAACTAAATCAGAGAATCACCCATACATACAGTATCTATTGTTTCTGACATCCAAATAGGTCCACCAGACATTATCATTTTTCTTAGTAGTAGGTTGTATAAGGAGCAAAATTCTTCTAGTTTGTTCATGTTACAGATTAAAAAAAATAACTAAATACTGAGCTATTATGAATTTATCTTCTATGCTGGGATTATTGTTTTTACCAAATCATTTAGGATGCTTCTTTCAGTGTACAATTAGCATGATGTTGACAATGTAGGGAACCAGTGTGATGTTTTTGTAAAGGCAAAACTGATAAACAGTCCTGTGGTCTGGATCATGACAGAGAGCCAAAGAGCTGAAATACCCCTGAGATAACACAGTACAATTGTTGCTGCCAGACAAAATTAAACTATTTTGCAAGGTCCTTGCTAAACAATATGAGAAATGCATTTTTCAGCTCAACAACTATGTACCAAATGCCAGGGGCTGTGTTGATTTGTTCCAATTAAGAGCTCAATCTGGAACAGAAGCTGCCATTGGAGTAACCACCTGGTTAGGTTTATGATGATACATAGTCATTCTTAGGACACACTGGTCTTTTTCACAAGTTAAAAACTAAAATAAGTAAACGTTTTAGGAATCACTGCCTCACATCTTCTAAATCTTCGATAGTGTCACTGCTATCTGAAGTGGCCCCAGAGGTGCATTATTATATTTGATTTTCTATTTTTGTAGATATGGACATTTCAGTAGCTTCTAGTTGGCCCTTCATAATAACAGATCTTACTGCACAGACTGGAAAGTCAATGTAGAGATTTTACTAGTTACCAAAAATGTCTACTTCAACAGTACTTTTAGGAACTGATTGTGCCTGCATAATCACTGGTGTGTCTTTAAACACAAATTTGACTTAACACCTTTTCTTCATAAGCCCCTATTTGGACTATTGAACCATAGTATTATTTTAGGTTCCTGGGGATTCATGTCAAATTGGAACCTTTTTTTCTTTTTGCAATCCTCCTAAAATCTAGGAATTTCCATTCATTTCTTCAATTGCTTTAGCAAAGATTTACATATTTCTTGTGGCAGATTGCAAGGAAACTTGATTTCCCCTTCAAGAAGTGATTCATCTGTGATATCTTAGGTTTTAAGACTGAAAAAAATTCCAGTATGACAACTCAAGTAAGCATTCTGGCCACCAGACCAACAGTTTCATTTTTGTTATTTACATGAAGTAATATTTTAGTAGATGGTGAATCTCTTCTGCTAGTAGGACCACTATGATAACTTATCTACTCCTAAGACCCCTTGTGAATCAAGTATTTTAATTGCCTTCTATTATGGTTTGGGTTTAGAATGTCTCCCTAGACCTCACTGAGTTAAGACAGCCATGTTAGCTTAGTTGTTGAGGAGAGGTCTTTGAGGGTGTGGCTCTGGGATGATATATGGTCCCTCCTTTTCTTCCTCTCTCTTGTTTCCAGCCTCCATGATGTGAGAGCAAAGCATCTGTGCTCTCCCCCTCTCTCTCGCTCTCTGCCTCTCATTGTCATGCCCTGAGCTGTACAGACTTCACCTTACCTAACATGGAATCAATCCCCTGAAATCTCCAGAATGGTGAGTACATAAATTTTCCTCCCTCTAAGTTGCTGTCATCAGGTCTTTTTGGTCACAGTAATGAGAATACTGACTGAAATACCCTGTGTTTTTGCTGTCATGATATTCTCCATACCCCACATCCTGTATGGTGTCTCAAGTCTTATCACAAGTTGTCACAACTCCAGGATCCTATCCTTACTGAAATTAAGAAGCCCATTTCAGCCATGGTCTCTTCCAGCCATTATTCCTGGTCTATAAAGAAAATTGATTATAAAGGTTTTATTGGATGCTAGTACTCCTTTACAGAGAAATTAAAGTTTTCTTAGTAAAAGAAAGATTCACGTAATTACCTAGGTGATTCTCAAATTCTGGCCCATGAACCTGCAGCTTTAGCATTACTTAGGAAATTATTAAAAATCTAAATTTTCCACCCCCTCACTAAAATTTACTTGATGGTGAAGCCCAATAACCTTTGCTTAACAAACCTTCCATCTGATTCTAATTTGTACCCCCAGAGTACCACCATTGTACATTGTACCAGGAAAGTTCTGGTATTGAATGTTAGTCACCACTTAATTTAGGTTTCAAATGGAGTCAAAGGTTTCCACTCAATAAAATCAAGCATTAGAGTTACTCCCAGCTATGTGAACTAACAGTAAATACTGAATGTTGGTATATTATGTTTCCAGCACTACTAAACAAAATACCCTAGGCTAGGTTCCTTAAACAACAGAAATTTATTTTCTCACAGTTATGAATGTTGGAAGCCCAAGAACAAAGTGTTGATTGGTTTTATTTCTCCTGAGAACTCTCTCCTTGGCGTGCAGATAGTGGCCTTCTATCTATCTCCGTGGCCTTTCACCTATGCTCTAGCATCTCTGGCATCTCTTCCTCTTCTTACCAAGACACCAGCCATATTGAATTAGAGCCCCAAACCATAGGCCCCCTTTTAACTTCTTCAAAGACTCTATATCCAAATACAAGCACATGGATTAGAATGCACCCATATGACTTTAATCTTAATCACTTCTTTAAAAGCCCTATCTCCAAAGACAGTTAAATTCTGAAGTACTAGGGTAGAACTTCAACACATAAATTGGTCTGGGGCACAGTTCAGTCCATAGTTACCACATTAGTGCTATATTGTATGATTTCCTCCTGCTTGATCTGGCATGGAGTATAATCTCATACATGTTTCCCAGTGTGTGCTGATGTAAATTATCAAAGTCTTGCAATACTTTTAATAGGCATGCTATTTATTCTATATTGATACTCCTCTGGGAACTATCTGAGGTATCTGATTCTAGTTAAATAGAAACAGAGGTTAGTGGGATGCAGAGTGTAGTAAGTAAATATCATTAGGTAAGATCACTGATGGTCTTCAAGTAAAGGGTATCTAATTGCCTTAATAAAAGAAGAAATGGCTGTTCTTTACAGTCAAGGGAATCTCATAATAATATAGGTGTTCAAAGTTCTTAGTTTCATCCAAATTTACCCTAATATAATTATTTTCATTCCCAAGGTCCCATTCCTATACAATCTCTGTCATAATATCAGAGACATGCCAAAGCTGAATTCAATTTATGTTCTCATGCTATAGCTGCCACTGAAGCCTTTGATACTCCCAGTGTAGTAGCCATTTGGTCTCTCAAGAAGTTCTTTATCATGGCCACTGCTTAAGAGAGTGGAGTTAAAAGTACAAAATGCTTCCTATCCAACATCTAGAAATATTGGTCCTAGATGGAGCATCAAATCCAAAAAGTAGCAACCACCCAAGGTTTTCAAGGTAGGCAGGAATTTGATTCAGGGTACTAGATAACACAAATGTTGGGAGGGCTGGAGGAACAAACAAGTTTGTGTATTATTCTTAGATTTAATAACTGTAAGAAGTCATCATCACTCCATAGGAGCCCAAGAGCTCACACAGAGCTGATGCTCTTGGAGCAGCCATCTCCACTGCTTATCAGGATCCAAGTGGCTCTCACCCACCACTGACTCTTCTGGAGCCACTATTTGCAATCAGCCTGGCTGGATCTAATGCCACCAACCGCTTCCAGCATCAGAGAGGCTTCTACCTTCCTACCACCTTTTAACCTCAGTTGAGTACTTCTCACAGTCTACAAATGCTGTTCAAAAGCATTTATTTCTGTTGATCTGCTTTCCCAATAGGACTCTTTCTAATCTAGAACTATAAGGAAGTAAAAGTTCAGAGAGGTTTCTAATACCTCCAAGCACAGACATCTGTTATCTGTGACTACATTAATCCTCTGTTACTTGTATTCTGCCAACTTCAACAACCAATGAAAGTCAGTGCTACCTGCTTCTCTAGAATGGTGTGTCTTTGCTGAATACCTCTTTTTTTGCATATAGGTGAACAGCATTGATTAAGCTACAATCAAACTGATCCTACCAACCTGGTAGACCTTCTCTACTCAAATATGTCACCTAATTATTTTATCTAACAAATATTATTCTAAGTTCTTTTAAAATATCAATATTAATCTGTATATGCAGTTTGTGAAATAGGTACTAATATTACCTCCAACTTCTACATAAAAATGTATGTAAACAAGGGTAGGGTAACTTGCTTTAAGAGCACAGATTTAATAAATGGTGTAACTATGATAATCTTGTTCTCAACTCAGATGCTGTGCTGTCTTAGGAAGTTCAAATTATATAATTTTATAATTCACTTTATGTTATGTTTTTATACTTTTATTGATGCATTGTAATTACACATTATTGTGAGGTTCAAAAATCATACAAGCAAACATGTACACTGATCTTGGTGTGTTTCCCTTCAGTT
>PVLC010040313.1:0-13972 GCA_004027655.1 Graphiurus murinus
TGTGTGTGTGTGTGTGTGTTTTTAAAACAAGCTCTTGCTAAGTGGTCCAGGCTGATCTTGAACTTGCAATCCTACGATCCTCCTGCTTCAGCCTCCCAAGTAGCTGGGATTACATGCATGGACCACTGCGCCCAGCTACATTCGTATTTCTTTAAGAAAAACATATTCTTAGAAAGTGAAGATATCACTGTGCTGGAGAAGGATGACTTAATACCCACTGACTGCCTACTGGCAGGCGCTAGGAAAGGTTAGGCTGAGAGCATATAAAGAACTTGTCTAGCAGGGCGTGGGTAACACGCTTGTAATCCCGTACTTGGGAGGCTGAGACAGGAGGATCACAGGTTTGGGATGGGAATGTAACTTGTAGGTAGAATGCCTCTGAGTTCAACCCCCAGTACCCCTTCCCCCCCAAAAAAAACTTGCCTAAGCTGACAAAGCAGATCTAAAATTCAAATTTAGGTCTAAGTGTAAAGCTCATCCTCATTCCATTACACCAGACTGTCTAGCATTTAGCAAGTACTCCTAAATGTCTGCTGAATCAATTCTATTCACAACATTCCCTAACAAAAAGCAGAAAGTGATAGAAGTTAAGGATGAGTTACACTAGAAGCAGAGGAAAAGTTTTAAGGTTTAAATCTATATTTACAGCCGGGCGTGGTGGCGCACGCTTGTAATCCCAGTACTTGGGTGGCTGAGACAGGAGGATAAAGGTTCAAGGACAGCGTAAGTAGTGAGGCTCTCATCAACATAGGGAGACCCTGTTTCAGAATAAAAATAAAATAGGGCCGAGGGTGTAGCTCGGAGGTAGAATGCCCCTGGGTTCAATCTCTAGCACCAGTAAATAAATAATCTATATTTACGGTACTGGGGGTTGAACCCAGGGGCATTCACCTCTGAGCTACACTTCCAGCCCTTTTTTCTTTTTGTCTGGATACAAGGTCCCGCCAGGTTGCTGAGTCTTGCTGTGTTGCTGAGGCCATTCTCAAACCTGCAAAACTTCGATCCTCCTGTCTCAGCCTCCCAAGTACTGGGATTACAGGCATGTGCCACCAAGACTGGCCTAAACCTATATTTATATTATCATGACTGCTGGGCATAGTGGTGCATGCTTGTAATCCCAGTACCTGGGAGGCTGAGACAGGAGGATCACAGATTCATGGACAGCCTCAGCTACTTAGTGAGGCCCTCGGCAACTCAGTGAGACCATTTCAAAATAAAGAATAAAAAATAGGGCTGGGGGTGTAGCTCAGCGGTAGAACGCCCCTGGGTTCAATCCCCAGTTCCACAAAAAATAGCATCAATAGCATTAAGTCATATTCTTCAAATATGACTTAGTTCTAATTCAATTTGCGATGAAATTTTAGTAACACTGGCTTTAGAATAAACAGGCAAAAAAAGAGACTGATACTAGTAGGAAAGTAAATGACAAGGTAGCACTTTTAGTAGCACTAAAAGAAAGCGTTCAAGAACATGAAAATCACCTGGGAGAGGTGATGCACACCTGTAATCCCAGTACTTGGGAGGCTGAGACAGGAGGATCACAGGTTCAAGGCCAGACTCAAACAATTTAGAGAGACCCACTTTCAAAATAAATAAAAAGGACTGGAGGTTTTAGCTCAGAGGTAAAATAACCTCTGGGTTCAATCCCCAGTGCCCCAAAAGAACATGAACATTCTATCTACATTAATATAGCCATTTTTCAGTCCCCCTCCCCTTTTTAAACACAACCAGAAGGTTAAGAATGTTTGTAAAAGATTAATAGCTTCCACTGTTAGCTAGCTACTGAGGACAAAGTGATTAACTTCCTATTGTTCTTCAGTTTAGAAACTTCCCATTTGGCAGAGCTCCTGTTCTTGGAGTACATTAAAGCAATTTCACAATATACAACAGAAAAGGAATACCTGAAAGGGTTGATGTGGCAGCCCGAAGCATGTAAAACCACAAATAGGGGCCCCAGGTAAGTTTTGTCTGCAAACAAGAAGTCAGGTTAGCAACATTCATACCTAAATGCATTCTTTTTATTTATGGCAGAAAGAAATAGTCGAATACATGGTAGGCACTTAGAGTATTCTACTGATAGTATTACCAACACACTGCAGTCCAATAAAAAAAAAAAAATTACTTTTTTTTTCTGTGTGTGGTACTAAGGATTGAACTCAGAGGCATTCTATCTCCGAGCTATACATCCAACCCTTTTTTTAAAGATCTGTTTTGAAACCGAGTGTCACTAGGTTTCTGAGGGTCTCATTAAGTTCCTGAGGCTAGTCTCAAACCTGCAAACCTCTTGTCTCAGCCTCCCATGTACTGGGATTACAGGTGTGCACCATCACACCTGGCAAAAAAAAAAAAAATTAAAATCTCTAAAGACAGAATTCCACAAAGATATTTTATATTCACCTGTATAACTACCACCACCTTAAGCCCATAGAAAAACAAACATACAAGATAGAACCACTTACATGGACCAGGTAACTCAGTCTAGATTATTTATAAACTGTCCGGAGCCTTCCTTTCTCCTGTCTTTTGCTTTTTTTTATCTCCAGTGTTCATAAGCACAATGCCAGAAAGAATATAAAATCTAAAGAAAAGGTATCAGACTCATACAGTCTAACACATTTATATTACTGAAGTAAGGGCATACAAAATTAGCTTTTATTTTTATTTTTATTTTGGGGGGGGGTCTGGAGATTGAACCCAGGAGCATTCTACCTCCAAAGCTATACCTCCAATCCTTTTTATGTTGAAACAGAGTCTTTCAAGGTTGCTGAGAGCCTTCTCTAACTTGCTGAGGCTGTCCTCAAACCCGCAGTCCTCCTGTCTCAGCTCCCTATGTACTGGGATTACAGGCAGTACTGGAATTACAGGCGTGCACCACCACACTCAACTCCAAATGAGCTTTTAATGATGATACCATGAGCTACAAATGTCAAGATGAGGTTTTGATACCTTTAAAGATTAAAAGGGGACTACAGTATACAACCCAAGACAAGTTCAGTGTGTATCTGGGAATCTAGGACTACTGACAAATGTAGTCTATACCACACACTTCGAGTTAATCTTGGTTCTGTTATTCCATACAGTACTTGTGTGAAGATGGTCAAATACATGAAAGCTTGCCTCTGTGGATAAAACTGGTAATATAGGCATGCTAAATAATATTGTTTATCAAAAGAAAACATAGAAGCTACTCAGGAGGCTAAGGCAAGAGAATCTCAAATTGGAGGCCAGCCTCAGCAATTTAGTGAGACCTTGTCTCAAAAAAGGGGGTGGGGGAATATAGCTCAGTGTTAGAGTGTCCCTCAGTTTAATCCTCAGCACCACAAAAATAACCAAAATAAAAATTAAAAAAATAGAAAGGGCTGGGGATGTGCAGCACAGTGGTACAGTGCCACTAGGTTTAATTCCAAGTACCACCAAAATAAAAAAATAAAGATACAGCCAGGCATGGTGGCCTATGCCTGTAGTCCCAGTATTCAGGAGGTTGAGGCAGGAGGTTCCCTTGAGTCTAGAAATTTGAGACCAACCTGGGCCCAAGTCTCAGTCCCAAGACCCAGTCTCAAAAAAAGAAAACACAGTATACAGTCTGCAATCAATCACATATATTAACAATTGCTTTCAGGAAGGAATGAAAGAGATAAACTTGTCCATAACCTTTTTAGCAAAGATACATTAAGGGCATTAAAAAAGCAAACATATAGTGGTGCACACCTGTAATCCCAGTACTTGGGAGGCTGAGACAGGAGGATCACAGATTGAAGACCAGCCTGGGCAACTTAGCAAGACACTGTTTCAAAATAAAATAAAAAAGGGCTGGGGATGTATCACAGAGGTAGAATGTCCCTGGGTTCAATTCTTAAAAAAAAAAAAAAAGTAAACAAGAATATCTGTTAAGACTGAGTAGACAGGAGCTTGCCATGAAAAGTAAGTATGCCTACTTCTGTGATGCTATACCTGAAAAGACACAGAAGTAAGGTAGCTCTGTCAAACAAGAGTCAACCAAAAAATACTGTATATTACTGACTCACTGGAACAAATCTGCTATGTCTTCTACTTTTGTAGCAGGGTGGGACTCCTATGTGGCATAGGGTTCTATATGAGATATTCTGACTTTAGAATTTATGGCAAATGGGACAGTGGTAGAAGTAGGAATGGAACAGCTACAGCCTTAATAGAGAATGCAATTATTTGTGGCATACAACAAAGAAGGAATCCCAGATAATAGGCGGTAAAGAATAAATAATACAACTTCATTTTTTTCCCTACCCTTACTCAGTTGAAAGAGAACAAGGCGGGAAGTGTAGTTCAATGGTAAGCACGTACTTAGCATGCACGAAGCCCTGAGTTCAATCCCCCCAGCACCACCACCACCAAAAGAAAAAAAGGAAGCCAGAGCGAGCCCTCTGATGCCGTTCACACATGTCAGAGCACAATGCAAGACCTGGCAGAGTTAGAGTAAAGAGAGGATCTAGAAGGGCAAACAGAAGTTTACGTGATGCTTATCCACAAACACAAGAAAGATCAATGGCAACTGAAGTAGTTTCATGGTTATCTGCTACCAAAATGCTCCAAAAGTCAGATGCCAATCATTTGTGCACATATTAAAATATAGTAAGTTATTTTCTGCTTGGACAATTAAAAACTTACTTAATAGACCTATACCTATAGAGATTTTTTTTTTTTTTTTTGAGTACTGGGGATTAAGCCCAGGGGCATTCTACCTCCAAGCTATATCCACCAGACCTATTTTTTATTCTTTATTTTGAAACAGGATCTCACTAAATTGCGGACAGCCTCACTAAGTAGCTGAGGCTGGCTGTGAACCTGTGATCCGCCTGTCTCAGCCTCCCAAGTACTGGGATTACAGCATGTGCCACCATGCCCAGCTGACCTATGGAGATTCTGAAGTAAGTATCTGAAAAAGGCTCCATATAAAACTAGTAGACAAAAAGAAAAACAAAAACATAACACTGGTCTGGGCAATGATTTTTTGGATTTCATCCCAAAAGAAAAGGCAAAAAGAAAAAAAAAAAGACAAATGAGATTACATCAAACTAAAAAAATCTACATAGCAAACAAAACAGAATGAAGAGATGATCCATGTATTTCGAGAAAATATTTGCATTTTTTTTTTTTTTTTTTGGTGGGGTGAGAGCTTTGCTAAGTTGCTGAAGCTGGCTTTGAACCTGTGATCTTCCTGTCTCAGCTTGTCAAGTATTGTGATTATAGGTATACACCACCACACCTGGCTGTTTTTTATTTTGAAACAGGGACTCACTAACTTACTGAGTGCCTCGCTAAGTTGCTGAGGTTGGCCTCAAACCTGCGATCCTCCTGTCTTAGCCTCTCAAGTACTGAGATTATGGGTGTGTGCCACCACATCCAACTTGCCATTCATACATCTGGTAAGGGGACATGTCTAAAATATATAAAGAACTCAAACTCAATAGTAAGAAAACCTAAGCCGGGCGTGGTGGCGCACGCTTGTAATCCCAGCATTCGGGAGGCTGAGACCGGAGGATCCGGGTTCGCGGCCAGCCTCAGCTACCTAGTGAGGCACTCTGCAACTTAGTGAGACTCGGTTTCAAAATAAAGAATAAAAAATAGGGCTGGGGGTGTAGCTCGGAGGTAGAATGCCCCTGAGTTCAATCCAAAAAAAAGTAAGAAAACCTGATTTAAAAATGGACCAGGGGGAAGAGTGAGGTTCATTAATGGAAATACGACCATTGACTATGTGTACATATGTGAAAATACCAATGTCAATCTCAGTATTCTGTATTGAGAGGGGGGAAGATGGGGAGGGAGTGAGCACTAAGAGCTGTGTGTGCACGTATGTCATTGTCAACATGATTTACATTATGATGTGAGACTAATTCACCAATAAAAGCACATTAAATAAATTTTTTTAAAAAGGGACCAGGCCGGGCATGGTAGGTAGCACATGCTTGTAATCACAGTACTTTGGAGGCTGAGACAGGAGGATCACAGGTTTGAAGCCAGCCCCAACAACTTAGCGAGACCCTGTTTCCAAATAAAAACTAAAACCAGGCTGGGGGTGTAGCTCAGACGTAGGATGCCCCTAAATTCAATCCCCAGTACCACAAAAAACAAAAACAAAAACAAGCGTGGTGGTACACGCTTGTAATCCCAGCATTCGGGAGGCTGAGACCGGAGGATCACAGATTCATGGACAACCTCAGCTACCTAGTGAGGCACTCCGCAACTTAGATCCGATTTCAAAATAAAGAATAAAAAATAGGGCTGGGGGTGTAGATCGGAGGTAGAATGCCTGAGTTCAATCCCCAGTACCGCAAAAAAAAAAAAAAGAAAAGAAAAAATAGGGCTGCGGGTAGAGCTCGGAGGTAGAATGCCCCTGGGTTCAATCCCCAGTACCGCAAAAATGAATGAATGAATGAATGAATGAATGAATGGACCAGGACAGCCAGGTGTGGTGATGCACACCTGTAATCCTAGTATCTGGAAGGCTGAGACAGGATTGTAGGTTCAACGACAGCCTCAGCAAGTTAGCAAGACCCTGTTTCTAAATAAAAGAATAAGGCAGAATGTCCCTGGGTTCAATGTCCAGTACACCCACCCCACACACTCACACACATATACAAAAGGGACAAGAAGGGCTGGGGATATAGCTTAGTGGTACAGTGCTCACTTAGCATGCATGAGGCCCTGGATTCGATCCCCAGCACTTCCATAAAGAAAAATGGACTGGAGCTGGAGGTGCAGCTCAGTGGTAGAGCACTTATCTAGAATGCAGGCTGGGGTTCAATCCCCAGCAACATAAAAACAAGACAAAATAAAACAACAAAAGTCACCTATACTCAACAACCTAGAAGTAGAAGGGAACTTCTTCAGCCTGATAAAGGACATCTACAGAATACTCACAGCTAGCAACACACTTGTTTAGGTTTGAATCATTGATGTCTCCAAAGGCACTGTGCAGAAGGCATGGTTGTGCTATTAGGAGCTGACAGAACTGTTAGGAGGTGGAGAAGGGTGGGAGGACGTTAGGTCCCTGGGGGTAGGTCCTTGAAGGGGATCTTGGGACCTCAGCCCCTTCGATTTCCCAGCAATCATGAGGTGAGCAGCTACCTCTACCATGTGCTTCCCGCCATAACATTCTGCCTTGCCACATGCCCAAAGACGACAAGGCCAAGCAGTCATGGTCTGAAAACATGAGCCAAATTGAAAGTTTCCTCCTTTAAGTTGTTTTGTCACAGCAATAGAGAGCTAATACAACAGTAAAAGGCTAAACATTTCCCCCTCCTAAGATCAGGGACAAGACAAGGATGTCTACTCTTGACATTTCTTTTTTTTTTTTTTTGTGGTACTGGGGATGGAACTCAGAGGCATTCTACCTGTGAACTACATCCCCAGTCCTATTTTTTTATTCTTTTGAAACAGGGTCTCACTAAGTTGTGGAGGGCCTCACTAAGCAGCTGAGGCTGGCCATAAACCCAGATCCTCCAGTCTCAGCCTCCCAAATGCTGGGATTAGAAGCGTGCGCCACCACGCCTGGCTTACTCTTGACATTTCTGTTCAGTACTGCAGTGGAGGTTCTAGCCAGGGCAGCTGGGCAAGAAATTGAAAGAAAAGGTATCGAGACTGGAAAATAAGACCAAAACTGTCTCTTTGCACATGGCATAATCTCATATCATTAAGAAACTCTTAGTTAGCCGGGCGTGGTGGCGCACGCTTGTAATCCCAGCATTTGGGAGGCTAAGACCGGAGGATCCGGGTTCGCGGCCAGCCTCAGCTACCTAGTGAGGCACTCCGCAACTTAGTGAGACCCGGTTTCAAAATAAAGAATAAAAAATAGGGCTGGGGGTATAGCTCGAAGGTAGAATGCCCCTGAGTTCAATCCCCAGTACCGCAAAAAAAAAAAAAAAAAAAAAACTCTTAGTTGCTGAAGCAACCTTTTCAACTCAATAATAAAAATATAAATAATCCAATTTTTTGTGGTACTAGGGATTGAACTCAGGAGCATTTTTTCCTCTGAGTTACACTCTCAGCCCTATTTTTTATTTTTATTTTGAAACAGAGTCTCCCTGGGTTGCTGAGAGTCTCACTACTTGATAAGGCTGTCCTTTAACCTACAATCCTCCTGTCTCAGCCTCTCAAGTACTGGGATTATAGGTATGCACCACCACACCCAGCTAAAGAATCCATAAAATTGGCAAAGTATCTGAATATACACTTCTCCAAAGAAGGTATTCAATAAGCACACAAAATTAGCCAATAAGCACATGAAATAATGCTCAACCTCACTGACCACCAGGAAACTGCAAATTAAATGAGACACTACTTCATATCTACTAGGGTCACTAGATAAAAAAGATAAGTCTAAGTGAAGATGTAGAGAAATTAGAACCTTTACACAACAGTGCTAGCAAGAATGTAAAATGGTAGTCACTTTGACAACAATTTGGTAGTTCCTCAAATGTTTGAACATAGTTACCATACAACCCAACAATTCTACTCCCTGCTACATACCCCAAAGAAATGAAAATATACATCCACACAAAAAAGGATGTATGGGAATATTCATAGCAACATTATTCATATCAGCCAAAAGATAAACAGCCCAAATTTTCATCAACTGATAAAATTAAGTCTATGCATACAGTGGAATATTATTCAAACATAAAGAGTAATGAAGTACTGACACATGCTGTAACATGAATGGACCTTGAAAACATTAAATGGAAGAGGTTTCTGTGGTCACAAAAGACCTTATTATGTGAGCGCATTCATATAAAATGTCAACAATAAAGAAATCTAGACAGAAGATAGTGGCCACTAGGGACGAGGTTGCAGGATGCTGGAGGATAGGGAACAATAGCTTAAGAATTTATGGGCTCCTTTTTGTGTGTGTGTGGTACTAGGGATTGAACCCAGGGGGCTACCTCAGAGCTATACCCTTAGCCCTAGCTTTTATTTTTATTTTGAAACAGGGTCTCACTAGGTTGATGAGTCTCACTACTTACTGAGGCTGTCCTCGAACCTGCAATCCTCCTGTCTCAGCCTCCCAAATACTGAGATTACAGGCCTGCGCCACCATGCCTGGCAGTTTACTCATTTTTGAAGTGATACAAATATACCAAAATTGACGGGCAAATGGTTGTGAGTTATAAACCACTGAGTTTTATACTCTTTGTGAGTGTGTGGTACTAGGGATTTGAACCCAGGGGCATTCTATCTCTGAGCTACACCCCCAACCCTATTTTTTATTCTTTATTTTGAAACAGGGCCTCACTAAGTAGCTGAGGTTGGCCACAAACCTGAAATCCTCCTGTCTTAGCCTCCCAAGTACTGGGATTATAAGTACGTGCCACCATACTGGTGAGTTATACACTTTTTTTTTTTTTGCGGTACTGGAGATTGAACCTAGGGGAATTCTACCTCCGAGCTACATCCCCAGCCCTATTTTTATTCTTATAACATGTTTTATTTATTTATTTTTTATTCGCAGAACTGGGGATGGAACCTGGGGACATTCTACAGCCCCAGCCCTACTTTTTTATTCTTTATTTGGAAACAGGGTCTCACTAAGTTGCGGAGTGCCTCACTAGGTAGCTGAGGCTGGCCACAAACCTGCAATCTTCCTGTCTCAGCCTCCCAAATGCTGGGATTACAAGTGTGCGCCACCACGCCCAGCTTCCAGCCCTATTTTTTATTCTTTATTTTGAAACAGGGTCTAAGTTGTGGAGGGCCTCACTAAGTAGTTGAGGCTGGCCACGAACCTGCAATCTTCCTGTCTCAGCCTCCCAAGTACTGGGATTACAAGCATGTGCCACCAAGCCCAGCTATAACATGTTTTAAAATCAAGTATTATTTAATAATTCTCTATCCTGTTACCATGGTTTATTTTATTCATAGCATTTTTCAGAGTCTGATAATTATAGTATACATTTATTTATTGCCTATCTTCAATTAGCATATAAAAATAAATTTATATTTCCTATTCCTTTATTATCAGCACCTAAAATAATACCTGTTGTAAATATGGGACCAACTAGGCTTTCAACACGACTATTTGAAAGGGCAACACTTTTTCTTTAAAATGTCTTATAAATTTATAGCCACAAGCCAGGCATGGAGGTGCATGCTTGTACTCCCAGTACTTGAGAGGCTAAGACAGGAGGATTGCAGGTTTGAGTACAACCTCAAGAAGTAGTGAAACTTTCATAACGTTGTGAGCCTATTTCCAAATACAGAGTAAAAAATACAGCTGGAGGTATAACTCGGAGATAGAATGCCCTTTGTTTCAATACCCAGTACCCCCAAAAAATTTATAGCCACATCCTATATAATTTAGAAAGCCTTACATTTAGCTGGTGAGGCACACAAAGAACTACAATACTGAGCTGGGTGTGGTGACGCACGCTTATAATCCTAGCATTTGGGAGGCTGAGACTGGAGGATCCAGGTTCGCGGCCAGCCTCAGCTACCTAGTGAGGCACTCCGCAACTTAGTGAGACCCTGTTTCAAAATAAAGAATAAAAAATAGGGCTGGGGGTGTAGCTCGCAGGTAGAATGCCCCGGAGTTCAATCCCCAGTACTGCAAAAAAAAAAAAAAAAAAACTACAATACTCTTTTATCTTCTAATCAAAACATGAGGCTATGTCGGGTATCTGGCACATACCTATATTCCCAGTACTTGGGAAGCTGAGACAGAGGGTCAGAGGTTTGAGGACAGCCTCAGCAAGTAGTGAGACTCTCATGAATCTAGTGAGACCCTGTTTCAAAATAAAAGTAAAATAGGGCTGGGTGTGTAGCTGGGAGGTAGAATGCCCCTGGGTTCAATCCCCCGTAACACACACACACACACACACCCCTAAAAATAAAACAAAACAAAAAACATGAAGCCATATGAAAAAGAATTGAGAACGCCTTCTTCATTTTGGGGTGGAAACTATCAATCAAGGTATTATGGTCCTTAATTCAAAAGAATTGGGATTCAAGCACTCAATTTAATAAATATATAGAAGCCAGGCATACTGGCACATGACTATAATCCCAAGTATTTAGGAGGCTGAGGCAGAAGAATCACAAGGCTTGGCAACATAGCAAGACTCTGTTTCAAAATCTTATTTAAATCTATCAACAATAACAAAGAACTCTGACATTGAAAAAAATGCTTCAGGGTACTGAAATTCTGGAAATAATTCTACCCATGTTGTATAAAAATATTTTCTAACTGGGCGTGGTGGTACATGCCTATAATCCCACTACTTGGAAGGCTGAGAAAGGAGGATTGCAAGTTCGAGGCCAGCGTCAACACTTTATTGAGACCCTCAGCAACCTAGTGAGACCCTTAAAAAAAAAAAAAAAAAAGTGCTGTGGGTGTAGCTCAAGGGTAGAAAGCTCCTGGGTTCAATCCCCAATATAAAAAAATTTTTTTTCTACCAAAATCATAATGTATAATTTTTTTGTGTGTGGCACTAGGGACTGAACTCAGGGGCATTCTACTTCCAAGCTACATCCCCAGCCCTATTTTATTTTTATTTGGAAACAGGGTCTCACTAGGTTGATGACTTACTAAGGCTGTCCTCGAACCTGTGATCCTCCTGTCTCAGCCCTAATGTATAATTTTATAATCAGAATGTACTAAATCCTCAAAAGGCTCCTCCTATTCAATGTTTACCAGGCAACAAATTAATCCAAACAAAACCCATCAACGAAAATGATCAAACCTACCGGATCAACAGTAGGCAGAACATCTTTCTTCTCCAGGCTGTCAACTTCGTCTTCATCTGTGCTGTATTCTTCCATTGTTTCGCCACTAACAAAGTGGATGACCCTCCTTGGGACTTTCTTCTTTTTTCCTATGAATCCCAGTTCTACATTTTCAAAGCCTCGTTCATTACTCATCTGTATCAACAGTAAATTAAGAAAATGAGTTTTGAATGAGATTTTTCTTTCATCAACCAAAATGTCTGGTTGTTTTATTTTAGGGATGAAAGAAACATAAACCAAACAATTTTCTTTTTTTTGTTGTTGTTGTGGTACTAGGGATGGAACCCAGGGGCATTCTGCCTCCGGGCTATACCCCCAGACCTTTTTTTTTTTTAAATATAATTTATTTGGAAACAGGGTCTTACAAAGTTGCTGAGAGCCTCACTAAGTTGCTGAGGCTGGCTTCAAACCTGCAATCCTCCTGTTTCAACCTCTCAAGTGCTGAGATTACAAGTATGCTCCACCATGCCTGGCTCTAAACAATTTTTTTTTTTTTTTTTTTTTTGCGGTACTAGGGATTGTACTCAGGGGCATTCTACCTCCGAGCTACACCCCCAGCCCTATTTTTTTATTCTTTATTTTGAAACCGAGTCTCACTAAGTTGCCGAGTACCTCACTAGGTAGCTGAGGCTGCCCGCGAACCCGGATCCTCTGGTCTCAGCCTCCCGAATGCTGGGATTACAAGCGTGCGCCACCACGCCCGGCTTTCTAAACAATTTTTTTATATCACACAAGTATATCTATAGTTTACATGTAGAATTAATGAATAACAAACATCTACATATTAACTGAAGTTAAAAATACATAACTAAACTTTTTGTATAGGTCAACAGCTAAAGCTAATAAACTTTAAATCATAGCAATCCCAGTGCTATACAAATGTGAAGACATGCTGACCATCAACCATTTTAAAGAATGGTAATTATGGATGGATTAGTGTAAAATATCAAAAAGAAATCATATATGCAACATACATATGATATGTTGAGAATGTAAAATAAGCTGTCAGGGAACTCTCCAAAGGTTTTGAATTTGAACTTAGCTATGTGTGAGCATAGGAAAAGCAGTTCAATTTCATTTGAAATCTCTCTTTTAAACCAGGTGTGGTGGCACATGCCTGTAATCCCAGGACTTGGGAGGCTAAAACAAGAGAATCACATGTTTGAAGCCAGCCTCAGAAACTTAGTGAGGAGCTGGGAGTCGTGGCGCACGCTTGTAATCCCAGCATTTGGGAGGCTGAGACCGGAGGATCTGGGTTCGCGGCCAGCCTCAGCTACCTAGTGAGGCACTCCGCAACTTAGTGAAACCCGTTTCAAAATAAAGAATAAAAAATAAGGCTGGGGGTAAAGCTCGGAGGTAGAATGCCCCTGAGTTCAATCCCCAGTACCTCAAAAAAAAAAAAAAAAAAAAGAAAGAAAGAAAGAAACTTAGTGAGATGCTGTTTCAAATTTTAAAAAGTAAAATAAAAAGGGGGAGGGAGGGGTAAAGATATAGCTCAGAGGTAGAATGCACCTCTGTGCATTAATCACCAGTGCCAAAAAAAGAAAAGAGGAGAAATCTCTCCTTTACTCAAACTAGGAGTCCTAAATCCAAATGCCTTTTAGGGCCAAGAACATACCCAAAATGAGAAAAGCTCTATAGAGATAGGTGGATCCTGTGGAGAATGCATGGTATATATGTATGTATGTATGTATGTATTTATTTATTTATAGTGGAGGTTGAGCCCAGAGGCTTTCTACCTCTAGCTACAACCCCAGCCCTATTGGATTTTTATTTTGAAAAAGGGTCTCGCTAGGTTGCTAGTCTCTCTCTCTCTCTCTACTTGCTGAGGTTGTCCTCAAACCTACAATCCTCCTGTCTCAGCCTCCTAAATCAGGGATTACAGGTGTGCGCCACTGCACCTGGAGTTAACTACCTGTAGTCTATGGAATTCTAATTATATCTAAATTTCACTCCTAGAGAAATATTAATTTTATCTCCTACATTCAGCCATGTTTAAACTTAAGTAAATGCATACTGTGGGAGATGGTGATCATCTTTTTACTGTCATTTGACTTCAAGTTTAAACTCCTAAGATCCCAATGTAGTGGCACACACTTGTAATCCCAGTACTCAGCAGGCTGAAATAGTAGGATCACAGGTTTGAGGCCAACCTCAGCAACTTAATGAGACCCTATTTCAAAATAAAAACTAAAATATGGCGGAGGGTGTAGCTCAGAGG
>PVLC010040314.1:0-13906 GCA_004027655.1 Graphiurus murinus
GTCTCTGCCTGGTCCTGCTTGTCTTGTAGCTGCAGCTGCCCGGAAAGAGGATGGCTGAGGCCTCCATCCTGGACTTCTACAGCAACAAGTACCTCTGCAGGATGACCTTGGTGGTGGGCTGCGTGTGGTGCGTGTCCAGCGCTGGCTGGCAGGGATGGCAGACTGGGGGGCAAGCCAGGAACTCTGGGGAGGGCTGGGGGGCACGGGGCTGCAAGAGGAGTCATCTCACAGGTGTGTGTCTACTTCTCTTCTCCTTTCCTACCGGGCGCCCCTGCCCCTCTGCCTCTGTTCTTATTGTGTGTGTGCATGTGTGCATGAGCGCACCCCTCTCTCTCTCTCTCTCTCTCTCTGTCCTCTCTCTCCTCTCTTCTCTTTTCTCTCCCTCTCTCTCTCTGTCTCTCCTCTCTCTCTCCCCTCTCTCGTTCTTCTCTCTCCTCCTCCCTCTCCTCCTTCTTTCCCTCTCCTCTTCTCTCCTCTGCTCTCCTCTCCCCCTCCTCCTTCTCCTCCTCTTCTTTTCTCCTCTCCTCTTCTCTCTCTCTCACCCTCTGTCTCTCCTCTCCTCTCTCTCCCCCCTCTTCTTCTATCTCTCTCCCTCTCTCCTCCCCCTCCGCCTCCTCTCTCTCTCTCTCTCTCTCTCTCTCTCTCTCTCTCTCTCTCTCTCTCTCTCTCTCTCTCTCTCTCCTGGCTTTGCCCCAGGATCACTGTCAGCTACACCTACTTCACGATGGGCTTGAAGATGAGGGATTATGAAGTGAGCGTCCAATTGACTCAGGCGGTCCCCGGCATCCTGGAGGTGCCCGCCCGGCTGTGCTGCATCTTTCTTCTCCAGCAGCTCGGGAGGAAGTGGAGCCTGGCCGTGACCCTCACCCAAGCCACCATCATGTGCATGCTTGTCCTTATCATCCCCCAAGGTACAGCCCCCCACCCACCCCTGCTTCCTCAAACCCCTCCCCTGCCAGCCAACGGGACCACCAGGCTTGGCCTCCTGCACACACAGCCCACCTGCCCAGAGGAAGCCCCGGCCCACTCAGGAGCAGGTGCTAAGTGGGAATCCCCAAGGCCCACGTTCTCAGAAGCCCGAGAGAGGGGGGCATGCTGTCCAGAGCGGTCCATCCTTGTGCAGAAGGACAGACGGCCTCTGCTACCTGATCCCAACCTGACCCGCATCGGTAGCAGGTCTAGTGGTTAAACGTGGATAGCTGACAGCAAAATGACTCCTTTGGCTGCTCTCCTGGGCCCTGCCTCTCAGCTGTAACCTCTTGGACTGGGAAGCACCCGTGGCTTCAGGAATAACGCTCGTTGAAGCCTGGCTGTGACTGAGCCTGACCTGCAGGGACAGTTCTTGCTGGGTGGCCTCTCCTTCCCTGGGGCTCAGCACTGGGAAGGAGGTGGGGCAGGACCGGCGGTATCGCCAACATTTCCAAGCGCCCTAGTCAGTGAGGAGCACGCCCTGGTGACCTCAAGGGTCCCTTTGGAGGCCGCGGCCAGGCAGGGCGGGCTGCATCCTGGGTCTGCCCCGTGGGGGTCCGCCCTTTTCTCTGGGGCTGGAATTGCCTGGGTGTCCCCAGGACCCTTCCTCTCCCCAAATGTTGGCAGATGTTGATTGGTGACAACAAAATGGGGAAGCAAGTTCATTATTCGACTTTGACTGCTTGGTGGTTTTTCAAAAAGCAAAAGGGTCAAGCAGAGCCGGAAGTGGTGGTGCACCTGTGATCCCAGTACTTGGGAGGCTGAGACAGGAGGATCGCAGGTTCAAGGCCAGCCTCAGCTACTTAGTGAGGCCCTCGGCAACTTAGTGAGATCCTGTTTCAAAATAAAGAATAAAAAGTAGGGCTGGGGGTATAGCTCAGATGTAGAAGGCCCCTGATTTCAATCCCCAGTACTGCAAAAAAAAAAAAGAAAGAAAGAAATGGGGGGTGGGCTTGGTGCAGCCTGGTGGTCAGTAGACAGAGAGGTCTTTGGGGTCCCCGTGGAGCTCCCCCACCTCTTCCACTGCAGACATCCTAACCTCTGGCCTGGCTGGGCCTCACAGACTGACCCTCCTCTAACCGAAAGCCTGAGTCCGCTGGCCAGGTGGATGGGTGGCCGGGACGAACGGCTCAGTTGCCTTCAGTAGGAATTGAGGGGGGACTGTTGGGCCCGAGGGGGAGGGGGCCCACCCTCAGGGGCCGTGTTGTCTGGACACAGATCTGACATCCGTGATCATCTTGGTGCTCAGCTTCGGGGGGTTCAGCCTGGCCGCCACCATCACCGTGATCTACATCTACACCGCTGAGCTTTTCCCCACGGTCCTCAGGTGCGGGGCTCCGGCGGGCAAGCGGGCCACGGGGTCGTGGAGAGTGGGGTGGGACGGTGACAAGAGGAATACAGCTAATAGAGCAGCTCACACGGAGCCTTCTCCCGGTGACACGTGGTTTACGAGAGGTTCAACCCTCAACCAAACCCAAACAAAACAAACCCCGACACCAACATTAACCCTGTTTTATTTCTTATTTGGAAACAGGGTCTCACTAGGTTGATGAGAGTCTCACTGCTTGCTGAGGCTGTCCTCGAACCTGTGACCCTCCTGTCTCAGCCTCCCAAGTAGTGTCATTAACCCTATTTTAGAGAACGCAAATGCAATGGAAGGGATAAAGGCGCCGACTTGCTCCCTCCCGGGCAGGCATAGCAGGTAGCAGGCAGGGCTGGGGTTTAGGCCTGGCTGGCGTGACTTCAGTCCTTCCTTCTCTCATGCTTGCTGTGAAAGTGCACTTGGACCACCCTGAGGCTCAGCCTCGTCCCACAGGAAGCTTTGGTGACAGTGACCGGGTCTTCCTGCCCTCCCTGCATGGCCATCGCCGGCCACACCCTCCCCAGCAAGCCCACCTAATCTGCCTGGTTCTTTTTTTGTTTTGCTTTGTGGTACTGGGCATGGAACCCAGGCGCCTTCTACTTCCGAGCTACACCCCCAGCCCTATTTTTTATTCTTTATTTTGAAACGGGTTCTCACTACGTTGCGGAGGGCCTCACTAAGTAGCTGAGGCTGGCTGCGAACCTGGATCCTCTGGGCTCAGCCTCTCAAGTACTGGGATTACAAGCGTGCACCACCATGCCTAGCTCCACCTGGTTCTTACCTCTCCCACTCCTGACACCCCGAACGGAGGTCCAGGAGAAATGACTCCCCAACTTTGAATCCATGGTGAACAAAATCCTCCAACCTCACACAATGAGCTAGCACAGGGTGGAGACTAGAGGGCATTGGGGTTCAGATAGCTTCTTCCCCAGCCCTCGCTGGTCTGTGGAAGTCTTCTAGACCGGCTCTTGCCTCCCCTTTCAGGGGTACGGGCCTAGGGCTGGTGTCTCTGGCCTCGGCAGCTGGAGCCATCTCCTCCCTGACCATCATCGGCCAGGCCCCGAACCTCCTGCCCATCTTTCTCTGCTGCCTGTCATCCATCGCTGCCTTGTGTTTCTCCTCCATGCTGCCCGAAACACAAGACATGGCCCTCTCTGACGGCCTGGAGAACTTCGGAAAGTCAAGGTAGGTGTTCGAGACCCCGGACCCCAGGCCCTTGGCACTGAGAGTATGGCGGCCTCTGCCCATCCCTGCCCCTTTGCCAGAAAGGCCTGGGCCCACGGTGTCTCTGCAGCTCTCTGGAGGCCGCCGCTCCCACCTTGCCTAGCCCTGCCCCGTCTGCCCTGGGGCACTGCCCTCAGAATTGCCCTCCAGGGTGGAATTCCAGAGTCCCTGGCCTGGCCTCTTCCCCTTCCAGAACGTGGGATTGATTTGGAGTCAGCTCTCTGAGAGGCATGCAGAGACAAAAGCGGGGCAGTCCTGACGTCCTGAGTCATAGGCCTTTTGAAAGGATTATGCCCTCCTAGAGTGATTGGCTCAGGGTCCAGCCTGTGGCCCGTGCCCAGTAAATGCTAGAAAACAGACAGGTCTATCTGGGGTTGGGAGACGGCGGCAGCCTGAACCTGGAGGCGAGGGTTCCTCCCGGGGACGTGGCAGAGTCTGGCTGGGGACCTGAAGAGCAACCATGCCCCTTGGGTTGAGAGTCCAGAGCTCCAGGAGAAAGTGCCTCAGAGTAACCTCTTTACGCAGCATCCAGAAAGATGTAAGCCCTTATTCTGACCACCACTTCAGAAGGAGCAGGGAAGCCACGGTGACGGAGGTGGCGGAGGTGGCGGAGGTGGCGGCTGAGTCATCAGACGAAGGAATCAAGGAAGTGGTGAAGAATACCATTCTCAACGCCCACATCCAGAACCTAGACCCCATTCCCGCCGCCGACCCTACCTCGGAGCAAGCCGTAGATGAGGAAGTGCCGAACCAGGCCCCCTGAGAGGCAGCCGAGAGGCGGCAAAGGCTGTGGGTTCCAGTGTGTGTGTGTGTGTGTGTGTGTGTGTGTGTGTGTGTGTGTGTGTGTGGTGGAGGAAGAGGGGGGCAGTCAGTCCCGCCCTGAGGCCAGCCCTTGAGAGCCAAACTTGGCCCCTTCCAGGGAGCCAGGCTGCGATGCATTCTAATAAAGGTACCACGTTGGTCTTGAGAGGGCGACGTCAGAGTTAGCTGTGTCTGAAGAACCCAGAGACCATGGCCTGGAGGAAGGGGGTCAAACAGACTCCTCAGGCTCCGTGGCGTCTGTGGCTAAGCCCTCAGGGGCAGCCAGAGCTCTCTGGATGGGGCTTGGATGGGGCTGGGGTAGGGGTGCGCCATGTCTCCGAGGGCCAGAGCCAGAGGGGGCCAGACTGTGCCTCCGCGCCGGCCGCGATCCTAGCTCAAGCGCAGGTTCGGGACCGATGGCAAAGCTCTACCCCATGCACCAGTCTGGGCAGTGAGAATTTCTCCAGTGGTCCTGAGACACAGGGCCCTTTATGCTTCCAAATAGCATGGCTGTGAGGATCCCCATCTCTGTCCTCACACTGGGAGATGCTTTCCTGGTGGCTCCAGCCTGCCACCCTGAGAAAAAGCCCCCTCAGCCCAGCTCACAGTCCCAACAGCGCCCGGTGAGCCTGACCTTCCCAGCCAGCACTGGGTGCTGGACAGGGCCCGGCTGGCAGGAGAAGTAGTCTCTGTGCCCCTGGGTCTCGTGCACCCCGTGCCCTTGGGCCTGACCAACCTCTTCTCGATGAGCTCGCTGGCGATGGACCAGACGCAGGTGCCGGGCAGGACGTCGCGGTCGGACACGCACAACTTGAGCCGGTAGTCGGTCTGTTCCAGCTGCCGGATCATCTGCTGCACGAACTGGATGTCGCTGGGGCAGTAGCAGATGAACATATCGAACCACTCGGGCACTTTTCTTGGGGGCAGAGAGCTGGGTGACGGGCAGAGCTCCGCAGGAAGCTGGGGAGGAGCCCGGCCAGGAGTCCCTGCACAGGCCACGGGGTCCCGGCGCTGCACAGGCCCTGCACACGGTCACTCCCGTCTCAGCAGGGTGGGGGTGGGCCCGGGTCTCGGAGATCTCTCTCAGGAATCTTCCAGGCTGGCAGATGTGCCCAGCTTGAGGGGAAATAGCCCTTGGCTTTCCTTCTGTGGCCCTTGTGAGTCTCGGTGCTGCAGAAAGAGAGAGAGAGAGAGAGAGAGAGAGAGAGAGAGAGAGAGAGAGAGAGAAAAGCGGCATTTGGGATTCCCTAAAGCCAGGGCCAGCCCCCCACTTAGAACTGATTCTTCACTTTCCCAGGCCGTCTGTCCCCTTGTCCCGACCCTAGTTCCAAGGTGGAGACTTCTGGCTGCCCGCCACGTTCTGAGGGTCACGGCCAGATCTCTGATGATCTGGTCACTCTCACCTGTACTCAGACTGGGGCTCCTGCTCTGTCTGCAGCAAGTGGAGCCCCAGAAGGTGTTCTGGGCAGGGCCTCCAGGGGGGCAGGCGCTGGGGCCCTGGCTGGGTGCTGCTGGGGCTGGGCAGGCTCGGGAGGCCGGCAGCCAGTGTTGCTGCTGCCTTTCAGATCCCCTGCACAGTGTTTGTTTATGGACAGCAAGTATTGCTGGCCTGTGGCCAGGTCCTGGCTGACCTGCACCGGGCCATCCTGACCTGTGTCTCAGTTGGAAGGGAGCCAGGACCATAGATGGCCTTCGCAGGGCAAGGGCTGCAGCTCACCTGCCCCTTGGATCCTGGCGGGGCGGGAAGACAGGGAAGGCTCACTGGGTAGCGAGCTCACCCACACAGATGCCCCCACCTCCTTTGGCCTCAGCGTGTACCCTGCTCTGAGGGTGAGCCCTGGTATGACAGCTGACAGAAGCTGATAGATCCCTGCAGGGCGAGGGATAGAGAGACCACACTTTGGGTTCCTCTGTGGTGGAGGAAGCCAAGCAGATGATGGTAATCCTGGGGGGTTCCAGCATCAGTGTAAGTGACTTGGACCAAAAGGTCAAGCTTAGGCTGTGGTTCAGAGCCTAGGGAGACCAGAAGGACAGCTGGGGCTCCAGGTGAGGGGAGCGTGCGAGTAAACTCTCTGCAGGAGGAGGAGGAGGCTCCAGAGAGGCAGGAAGCCAGGGCAGAGCAAGGAAGCCAGGGCTCTGCAGCCTAGAGTGTGGGCAGCTGGGCCAGCAGGAGCCAGTCGTGCAGAGCAGTGCTGCAGGTGGTGCAGGTGCTGCATAGCTAGAGAAGACAGGGCACAGAAGGGTCTAAAGTCCACGCAAAGGGCCAGATGGCCTGGAGAGCAGAGGGCTGTTCTGCTCTCGAAGCCTGCAGCAGACCGGGCCTGTCTGTGGCAGCTGCTCGGCCGTGCAGGTCCCTGTGTGAGTGCCCGAGAGCGGCAGAGGGGCTGTATTTCCAGGCTCCTGAGCTTTCCTAGACTGTCACCCGTCAGGTCCTCACCTGCTGCTCCACTTGCCCCCAGGGCAGCCTGAGCCTGACTCCTGGTCCAACCCGAGAGCCTGTACCTGCCGCCCTGCCAAATCCATCTCCCGCCTTCCCCCACGACTTCTACCAGCAACCCCTGCTTTCTCTTTCTGAGAAGCACTGTACTGGGAGTCCTGTGCAGATGTACTGAAGTGGGGCGTCCTACCCATGCAGATGTGGGAACCCAGAACCTGTGCCTTTTGGGAGACAGGGAGGTCCACTGACCTGCCCTCGAGGGCCTGGGTGGGGGTCGAGGGGGAACAATGTCCTTCGGGGATGGGAGGAAGCCCGCCTTGCTCTTTTGGATAGGATAGAGTCACATCCCCTCCACCGGGGACCTAAGGGGTCCGATGGTCCTGCTTGGAGGAGCGGGGGCATCCCGTCTGCCCTTGGGGGCCTCTGGGGAGCACATTACCCTGTCAGGAGGAGGATGGTCAGGGGCCGGCTGTGCACTTGGAGATGACAGTGGAAAAGATCCCACTCTGCCCTTCAGGGATGGGATTCACAGAGCACCTGCCCTCTGGTGGCTAGGCAAATGCAATGCTATGTGCTTGGGGCTCAGGTACACACCTGGTGCTGCCAGGGGCTCAAGCAGCACTTGGCCTTGCTCTTTAGTCCAGACTAGGGGAGCTCTGGTTCCTGCATTCACTGACAGGTATTTATTGCTCTCCAAAGTGTCAAGCACACAGCGTGCTCGCTCTGCCTTGATGTGGACTCCCTCCTAGTGGGGAAGGTGGGAACTAACCGAATCTTCCCACATGCTTGTAAGATTGGTATAAGAAATGTGGGATGAAGCCGGGCGTGGTGGCGCACGCTTGTAATCCCAGCATTTGGGAGGCTGAGACTAGAGGGCCCGGGTTCGCAGCCAGCCTCAGCTACCTAGAGAGGCACTCCGCAACTTAGTGAGACTCTGTTTCAAAAAAAAAAAAAGAATAAAAAATAGGGCTGGGGGTGTAGCTCCGAGGTAGAATGCCTCTGAGTTCAATCCCCAGTACCGCAAAAAAAAAAAAAAAAAAAAAAAAAAAAAAAAAAAAAAAAAGAAGAAGTGTGGGGTGTTCTCTGTCCAGTTAGACAAGTCGACACACTTCAGCACTTTTGTAAATCCGTTTTCCGCGCTTAGAATCCCCAATTGTCTCGTTCTTCCGGAAAGATTACCGGGAGAACCTGCCTCTTTCAGAGTAGGGGAAGTATTCAGGTCCTCCGGATTGAGTGCTGGAGACCGGGGTGGAGCAGAACGGACTAGGATGGAGAACAGGAATTAAGAGTCTCGATCTCCTCCAACCAAAGCAAGATCGCGACCCGGCTCCTGGCGGTCCCGCCTTCTGTCTGGCAGTAGGCAGAGGGCAGGGCTTTGCTGGAAAGGCTCCTGGTTGATTCCAAGAAATTTACCTGTCTTTGGATTAAAGTCCCACGTCGGGTTCTGCTGAGAAAGGTGTTAAGGTTTCCAGGTGTTACGGTCTCTGGGCGGGGCTTCGGAAAGGACCGACTCTTGATTGGCTACGGTAGGCCAGGGTAGGCGGGACTTTGAGAGGAACCAGCGGCCAGGCGTCGCCTCTGGGCCAGGCTTTGGAGGGCGGGGTTGTGTCAGGGGCGTGTCCTAGGGCTTTGCTCTTTCTGATTGGTTGGAGTGGGGTGGACGGGACCCTTGAGGGCCATTCGCGTGAGGCAGGCAGGGCTGTGGGCGGTATTTACGGTTCCGGGCCAGAGGGCGGTTCTGCGCCTGCGCGGGCGTCTGTGTTTTTTAGTTTCCGCCGGGTTGTAGGGAAGTCAGTGCCGCGGAGCAATGCGGAGGCTGCAGGTGGTGCTGGGCAGCCTAACTGGCCCGCCCGAGTCGGGCCCGGGGCTTCGAGCCCCGCCATGCTCCAGCGGCTTAGCGCAAGCCTTGGCCGCGGTGGTGGTGCTCGGACGGCGCACCGCCATCGGAAAAGCGGGTCGCGGCGGCTTCAAGGTGAAGCCGGTCGGGGCTGGCACTGGCGTGAGGCCATAAAGCTGGGGTCCGACCGTCTGCTCGGTGGCCCCGGGGCCGGAGGTGATTGGCACGCGAGCTTCGGCCGCTTTGTGTCCCCAGAATGGGATTCGGGAGCGGGACCTACCGCCACTGCGCTCCCGCTGCAGGACACCACCCAGGTTGAGCTTCTGGCTGCCCTTATGACGGCGGTTCTGCAGGACGTGAAGCTGAAGCCAGATCAGCTGGGAGACATCTCCGTGGGTGAGCTCACCGCCCAGGCTCTGCACTGGGCCCTGCTTCCTCTTCCCATCCCTCCAGATCCTCCTCCCACGCCTCCGGATCCTGAGGTTTCACTAAGGGGAACGGTGGACTCGCCTGAGTTAGAGTGGTTGCTTCCCTAGAGTCATCCTACCCCCAACCCCAGACACCTGTGCGCCCCCTGCGGGGACATTCTGCATATTAAGGACTAGGGAAACCAGGAGTGCCTAGTGGGAGACCGAACCCCTAGAGGTTTCGGGACCCTCTAGGAGGTAGAAGAACCAGGTTCTCCATGCACCCTGGCATTCTGTCTGCGCTAGGACAGAAGAGAGAATCTCAAATCCTGGTGAGGCCACTGTGACTCTTGAGGGGGTCCTGACCCCAGAGAACTCAGTCTGTGGGTGGTGGAGGCTCAAGCTGTCCACTAGATGTCGGCAGATAGCATGGCAACCAGAGAGACCTTGGGATCCTTCTCCTGTGGCCCCAAACTTAACCCCTACCAGGGGGAGGAGGGACGGTTACCTGCCCACATCCCAGACCTAGAGGGCTTTGGAACTGGAATAAAGGTTCTCTGGCCTGATTTTTACTCAAAACCATCTTGTTGCTCACCTTTTGGAAGCGTGGCCTTAGACCCCAGCTGTCATGTGAGTAGCCACAGAAACAAGCCAGAAAGTGACTTTCCTATCTTTGCTGGTTGAGCATGCTGGGAACTTCGGGCCCCTCCCATCCGCAGAGGCTTGGGAACTGGCCAACCGCTGGGGCACTGAGGAGCCTAGGAGAAGCCCTGGCCCTCTTTCCCTCTGCATTCATTCTTCCAAGATGGGCGGGGAGCACTCCCATAATTCCACGGGTAGATTCAAGACCCGCTTGTCTTTGATCTTGTAGCCACGTCGGTAGAGAAGTAATAGGAACATTAGCCAGTGGTGGAAAAGGGAAAAGAAGCCAGACCTCTAGGAAGTGGGAGAGGTTCGGGTGCCTTGGCCTCCAATTCAGGGTCTCCACTGTCTGCCTCCAGCCTCATCTCCCAGCCGCTTACTTGCGGGGTTCTTCCTCTTTTAGCCAACCTGTCTGCCTGCTCTTCTCCTCCTTGGCCCCTTCTGACCCCTCGGAGTGCATTCCTGTTCTCTTTCATAGCTAAACACAGTCTCACCACGTAGCCCTGCCCGAGCCCTGGGTCCTAAAAGGAAAGACCTTCTCTCCGACAGCCACGTGCTTCCTGTGCTGTGGCTTTGCCGTCTGGCGCTGCTGGGTCAGTGTCTGCTAGTGGACCCCCTTTCTGTTGTTGGTCAGGCGGCCTCTGGGGCGCAGCTCTGTGGGCTTCAGTGTGACTCAGTGGGCGCCTTGTGCTCAGTAGGTCTTTGGAGAAAGTGTGGTGGCTTCGGTGAAGGGTCCAGGTGTTAGAGAATTAGGACACCTGGGGCAGGTTAAACAGGCCTCCAGAGCCTTCACCTGAGGCCCTCTGTAGAGCCTGGCCCGGACACCAGCTCAGGTGTTCCCAGTCCCGACTGCACGCCCGACCGTTAACTCCCTGGGGCTCGGAACATGTCTGAGGAGGTCTCAGAAATCCCCAGGTCGTCGTACGTGGGCCAGGGCAGGTGCGTCAGATGGCTGGCCCTACCGGCTTCCAAGACTGCACCTAGCGTGAGAGTTGGGGAGACTCCAGGGCAAGGGGTGTTGGGTGAGGGGAGGCCATCAGAGCTCTCAGTCCAGCTGGGAGCAGGCTCTTGGGGACGGTGAAACAGGAAGGCCCGGCCATGTGGTCACTGGTAGGGCTGAGGGCTGGGGATCATTGCCAGCCTCACTCCTGAGACGTGGCTTTACTTCTGAGGGCCAGATCCAGCCAAAACCCCACTGATCTGTTCTTTGGGGGAAAAGAAAGATGTGTAGATTGCACCGTTCAATCTCCAGAGGGAGAAAAAGAATCACTATGACACAAACAGGCTCCCCAGCCCTGGGCTAGGAGAATCAGGGAGGAGGGGCATGTGTCTGGACCTGCAGAGACGGGGTCAGCCAGGTAGCTGCCCTGCCTCATGCCAGGGTCTGGGTGGTGTGGGCAGGGCTGCCAGGCTGTTCCCCTTCTCTGCGCCCTCTGAGGGGCGGCCATAGGGCCCAGGAGCACAGGCCCGCTTCCCCTGAGAGCCTGGCGGGCAGGGCGCCGACTGTGCCATCTCCCCGTTTCAGCGGCATCCCCGAGACCGTGCCTCTGTCCTGTGTCAACAGACAGTGCTCATCAGGGCTGCAGGCCGTGGCCAACATAGCTGGTGAGTCGGGCCTGGGTGGTGCCCCGGCCAGAGCTGGCCTTGGTCTGGGCCCGGAGGGTGGGGGTCAGCAAAGTCTCTGCTGGGCGGGTGGTACGCATTTCAGAGGGGGCTGTGAGCACAGAGAGCGCAGGAGCACCCGTGCAGCTGCCCCAGACGTCTCAGGACACCCCTGGGCTTCTTCCCTGGGCTGGGCTGAGTTGCACCTGGAGAGCGGCGGGCAGGGCTCTGCGGCCCCAGAACAGACGGACTCGGGCAGGGGTGGTCATGAGATGCTTTTGTTGCAGGTGGCATCAGAAACGGGTCTTATGACATTGGCATGGCCTGTGGGTAAGAGTTTCTTGCTGCCAGGGCTCATTAACCAACGGTGACAATCAAACTAATTTCCCTCCTCTGTCCTCAGAGGCCGTGATTGAAGGGCTCTCCCTCCCTCCTCTCGGCCTTGGCTGGGCGTAGGCTCCCACACATGCAGCCTCGGGTGCCCGACTCTGGCCGCACAGGGTGGCTCCCGTCTCAGCAGGGTGGGGGTGGGCCCGGGCCTCGGAGCTCTCTCTCGGGAACCTTCCAGGCTGGCAGATGTGCGCAGCTTGAGGGGAAATAGCCCTTGGCCTTCCTTCTGTGGCCCCTGAGAGTCTCGGTGCTGTCGAGAGAGAGAGAGAGAGAGAGAGAGAGAGAGAGAGAGGCAGCACTTGGGGTTTTGGGGTTCCCTAAAGCCAGGGCCAGCCCCCCACTTAGAACTGATTCTTCACTTTCCCAGGCCGTCTGTCCCCTTGTCCCGACCCTAGTTCCAAGGTGGAGACTTCTGGCTGCCCGCCACGTTCTGAGGGTCACGGCCAGATCTCTGATGTTCTGGTCACTCTCACCTGTACTCAGACTGGGGCTCCTGCTCTGTCTGCAGCAAGTGGAGCCCCAGAAGGTGTTCTGGGCAGGGCCTCTGGAGGGGAGGGGGCAGGCGCTGGGGCCCTGGCTGGGTGCTGCTGGGGCTGGGCGGGCTCGGGAGGCCGGCAGCCGGTGTTGCTGCTGCCTTTCAGATCCCATGCAGAAGGTTTATGGACAAGCATTGCTGGCCTGTGGCCAGGTCCTGGCTGACCCGCCCCATGCTGTCCTCACCTGTGACTCAGTTGGAAGAGAGTCAAGGCCAGAAACAGAGTCTTAGCAGCACAAGGGCCTCGCTCAGCCCGCTCTTTGATGTCTCCCAGGTCCCCAGGTCCCTGTCTTAGGGGGGGAGAGCTGGGTGGGATAACTGGAGGTCTGGAACCGTCATAGGTTTCTGAGTGGGCTTCTGATTCCTGGCAGGTTAAGCACTACGTTGCTAGGATACTAAGGGCTGGGGTTGGCAGGACACCCACCTTACAACCTACGCAGCTGCTGGAGTTGTTACCCAGGGCATCCTAATTGCAAGCGAACGCTGGCACAAGACCACCCGAGTTGAGACCCAAGCCCCACGCACAAATCCGTCACCACCCAGGGCCTCAGTGTCCTCATCTATAAAATGGATCCCCACCCTAGCTCTGTCGTGGGTTCAAACAAGAGTAAATGCAGCCAGGCGTGGTGGCGCACGCTTGTAATCCCGGTACTTGGGAGGCTGAGACCAGAGGATCCGGGTTCTTGGCCAGCCTCAGCTACTTAGTGAGGCCCTCTGCAACTTATTAAGACCCAGTTTCAAAATAAAGAATTAAAAAAAAAAAAAAAAAAGGACTGGAGGTGTAGGTCAGAGGTAGAATGCCCCCGGGTTCAATCCCCAATACTGCAAAAATAAATAAATAAATAAAAATAAGTGGAGTCATAACCAAGCTAACACCTGGGACGTGGGTCATGGACCCAACACTGTTCCAAGCGCTCTCATGTGGGAAAAGAGTTTAAACTAGTGCTGGGGGCAAGAAAGCACTCTGTTAATGTCGCCAGTCATTCTTGAAGCCTTATGCCCACCTCCCCACAGCCCTGTTTAGTCCGTCTACACTGGCCACCTAGCCTCGCTCTCGGCCCTGCTGCACCTCCTTGTCTGTGCAGGTCAGGGGGCTCTTTGATGTGAGCTTTGCACTTCTCCCTCTGGGTCTGTGGGCCTGGAGCATCGTGTTTCCTGCACCAGGTGGACACTAGCAGGCCTTCCTCGGGAACCGCCAGGGGGCGGGGTCAGCAGCTGTAGAGGGAAGCGCAGCTCTGCCCTGGGAGTGTGGCTTGTGCAGGCAGGGCTGTGTCCTGCAGTCGGGGCTCAGCTGCCCTGCAGCCCAGCTCTGCCTTCCCGGCCCAGCGCCTGCCCGTGCTGCCCTGCCTCCCCCACTCGCCACATGGCCACCATTCCTGGGGTTCCTAGTGGGGCTCAGCTCCTTCCTCGCCCTTCTAGGGTGGAGTCCATGTCCCTGGCCTACAGAGGGAACCCTGGGAACATCACCTCGCGCTTGCTGGAGAACGAGAAGGCCAGAGGTTGCCTGATCCCTATGGGGTGAGTGCCATCCGGAGCTCCCCGAGCCGGTGCCCTCAGCTCCTGTCCGGGGTGGGGGCCGAGGGGCTTTCTCATTTGGCCTCCTTCCTTGGCATGGCGTCTGCTCCGCAGGCTCTGGGTTTGGACTCGACGCTGCCCTGGCTTCCCTTCCCCGAGGCCTCCAAGTTTCTCTGAACCCCTG